>BTHU01000007.1:29996159-30206159 GCA_036184795.1 Tokudaia tokunoshimensis
TTGATATAAATAAATTAGTTTTAAAAAGGCATAAAGCTCCTACAGAGAACCCAAGATCAGTTCCCAGCATCTATTGGATGGCTTACAGACCTTTGAAATGCAAGCTCCAACGAATCCAACTTCCTCCTCTGGCCTGCATGGATGGATACCTGTACTCATGTGCACATACCCACACATACATGTAATTAAAAATTGAATCAAACCTTAATGTTTGTAGAAATGGAGATTTTCATTCTCTCTTAATTATGCATGTTGTATATATACATATTAGATGACCATAACTTACACTGTTTGCTGTATGGACACTCAATAAAAGATTTCTTGAAATGAGAGATGGGGGTAATGACTAATGGGTCTCCATCCCCCTTTCCCTTTCACACTTCAGCCACATGGTTAATGGGATTGTTTCCCCCTACATACCACAATGCTGCTTCACCACAGGTCCAAAGTAACAGGGCCAATAGTCATGAACTGATCCCTCCTAAACTGTAAGGAAAACAAGGTTTCCTTTATGCACACTGGTTTCTGCTTGGTATTTATTCATAATGATGACAAAGTTAACGCATATACAGATTGCTCCACATTGAGCCTACACAAAGTATCCTTTCATCCTTTTGTTTACTTCAAGGATGAAACCCTACAAGACCCTGAAGGAAATACTCAGACATGGGATGTAACCTATATTTTTTTTTCATTAAGTTAGATTGTAGAAAGAAGGAGAAATGCATCAGACAAGTATAGTTTCAAAGAATTTCGCCGCTACCTAGAAACTTCCTGTGCGTGTTTATTAACTGCACTGCAGTATTTAAAACTTTGTAAAAGGGCTTGTGAGGCAGACTGGCCACCACAGAAAAGGAGACACAAGGAGGGCTGCCCACGGATGTGCCTTGTAACACAGTGGGTCATAGTCTAGTCCTCACTGTTGCAGATCTAAGATCATGTATTGTCTCTGAGAAATCTAGAGAGTTTCACTTAAAACATATATTTCGGATCAATATTAATGGTTCCCTTCATTTCACAGAAGTGTCTCCTTGCAGAGATCACAGAGTGTGGTCAACCCCTGCAGGAGAGATAATAGTGCGCCCAAGGTTCAGCTTAACTTCCCTCAAACCACAACACCATTTGAAGGGTTTCTCTTTTTCTGTTGAAAGTAACCAAAACCAATAACTGAACACAAGTTTTAAAGAGAGAAAGCAAATTGACTCCAGTGTACACCGCATCTAAGCTCAGAGATAATCTCTTGCTTCTTGACCTTCGATCCTCCCTGTATCTACTTGTCTGTCTTCTCTCTATTTTCTTTTCTCCAGGTGTTTTCTTTCCCTTGTAAGTCACTTTCTTCTAGCCTAGAAACACCAGGCCTGTAACCTCATAGCTAATAATTTACAAGCAAAACCGGGCACTGGAGAAATGGCTTCAGTCTCTACGCAGCAGCTATGTGAAACCAGAAATGAGAGAAACACCAAGGCTCTAGTGTAAAGCAAGCCAAACAGCCCAGGAATACACATATCTCAAGGCAGATTCAGTTATTTTGATAACGTTGGGTTACTGAGATAACATTCTATCTGAAAAGTTAGAAATACTTTCGTGGAACAGAAACCATATAGACAAACACTGTAGACTAAATGGGACCCTCCGCTTATGAAAGAGGGCTGGATTAGCACTTACAAACAGAAAGGTAACATACTTCAGTTGGTATCAGCTGGGAAGTTATTCTGGATTTAAGTGGCTGATTTCTGTGTTTCTATAGCTTCTAAAGAGCTTGGCAGCTAACTGATCAATAAGAAAGCGATCTCGGATCACCAGGAAGATCTTAGACAATGCAGATATTGGAATGCGCCACCTTGAGGAAGTCAGGGAGGTAATGAATTGAAAAGTGTATCAAGGGCTAGAGAGATGGCGCAGCGGTTAAGAGCACTGACGGTTTTTCCAGAAGTCCTAAGTTCAATTCCCAGCATCCACAAGGTGGCTTACAATTATCTGTAATGGGGATCCAATGCCCTCTCCTGGTGTGTCTGAAGATAGTGGAAGTGTACTCACATGCATGAAATAAATAAATCTTTTAAAAAAAAGTATATCAAAAAGTGACAAGCTTGTTAGCATGTCATTTCAATGTAAAACTGAAAATACTTCAAGAGTATTTACTAAATATCAAGTACCTTTCAAAATTTCACACCTCTTACTTGTCAAGTACCAAAGGAACCAGGAACAAGTTTCACTTGTAGCGCTTCTCATTTTTCCTCCTACCCTAAACCTCTAACTTCCTCCCAGGAGGTGGGCTTTCTTTCCTGATCCCTATATAACCTCAGCTGTTTTTGCTATAAGGTCTTTTGCTTTCTCTTTGCTTCTAGCTACCTCTGCTCCTGTGTCTGTCTTAAACCACTTGCCCCGTCCTTAACTCTCTCACGTCCCCTTTTCTCTCCCATCTCATGACCTGATTCAGTCTGCTGGCCATGTTAAACCAGGCTAGACACGTCCAGATGCCTCTGGTCATACTTACCCTCGTATCTACAATAAACTTTCTCTTCAACCGTCTCTAGGAGCAGTCATATCCTTATCCATTCATTCACTCACTCATTCATCTGGCACTGATACCATGGGAGGAGCTTATATGAGCTCCCTTCCAAAGGACTCTTCCTCTCTGAACCAAGCTGCTGATTTGACTCTCCTAACCTATCGATAGACGGACTTTTTCTTTCTGCTGACTTCTGCCACCCACCAATTTCGACTCCAATTTCTAAAGTTTGCATCATCAATTGCTTCTTTATTTCAGCTGCTCCAATGATCAGCATCTCCTCTCGTCCTCAGGAAGTGGCCTCTCTCATGCTTCTAGACACTCTACACCCTTCGGCCCACTCACCACATGGGCTTCTCAAGCTTACTATGCCCTGGGGAGAGGGTGGGGACAAGCACTTAGGCAACTCTCTACTTATTAAGACACTCTTTTGCCTCTACTGGAACCTACCCTTTCCCCAAAAGCCTCTCCCCTCCCCTCCTTTACTGGATACAGGACACCCCAGAACTGCCTGCTTTGTCTATTATTACTACAAAAGTCATACCAGTGTCTGGGAGTGCTCCTCTTGCCCTGCTGGGTCCCTATCACATGGAAAGGGGAGCCTCTCCTCTGTGATTTGAAATATTTGTCTTACTGTGAATGGTTCGACCTCAGTACAGCTCAATCAATGGCCAAAAATTGGCACACTAGATTTTCAGATTCTCCCAAGTTGTAACAACTTCTGCCACTGTACAAATGACCCCAAAATCTCTTATAAGTAAATGTTCTCTGCTCTACACTCCCACAAGTCTCTTTTCTGTGATTATTCAATTCTCTGCCTCAAGAAAACTGCTAAGGCTATTATGTAAACACTATCTCAGGTTTTGGAACTTCATTGTTGTAAAGGCCTAAGGGGGAAATGTTTGACAGTTCCTTCCAGCTTTATGCTATTGTTATAGTAAGACTTCAAAAGTTCAGGATTTCAAAGTTAATCAGTGGAGGTCTATTAAGGTATTTACCTAGCCCTGGCAAAACACTGCTACTGTTATTAATAATCTCAAAACTTTAAATGTCCTTTGGTTGTTTTATAAGCATAGACAAAAAGAGCTTCTCTCTGTGCTGAAACCATCTCTGCCTAATCTATATATCCAGCCCTCCAGAAAGAGGAAACATAATGCTTTTAGCCCAAAATAACTTCTTCGGTAAAAGCTATGACTCAAAGGCATGAGACCACTGCTTTTACTAAATTGTGGATTTTAGTACAGAATACAAATGGCAATAGTGCTAATATGTCTAAAACTTTTATCTTTCGTGTGTGTGAAGTTAAAAAAAATTCAAGTGAGCTTCAGGGAGTCTGTGACTTGGATACACCTCTCACAGATCAAGCCTACTCCAGAGAAGTACTCCTGTCGGTCAATAGCTTAATCTTTCCTGCCTACTGCCAAATGATAAGGCGCTCTCTCTCTCTCTCTCTCTCTCCCCTTCCCTCCCTCTCTCTGTCTCTCTCTCTGTCTCTCTCTCTCCTCCCTCCCTCTCTTTGTTTCTCTCTCTCTGTCTCTATCTCCCCATCTCTCTTTCTCTCCCCTCCCTCTCTCTGTCTCTGTTTCTCTCTCCCCCTCCCTCTCTCTGTCTCTGTCTCGTCTCTCTCTCTGTCTCTGTCTCTCTCTCTCTGTCTGTCTCTCTCTCTCTGTCTCTCTGTCTCTCTCTCTCTCTCTCTCTCTCTCTCTCTCTCTCTCTCTCTCTCTCTGTGTGTGTGTGTGTGTGTGTGTGTGTGTGTGTGTGTGTGTCCTGCTCTTCAGAATCTCCTGCCCCACTACCAGAAACACAGGCTTGGAATGTTTAAATGTGCACCCAAGGTAAATAAACATTTCCCCTTAAACTCCTTAGCTCTGCCTTCTGTCCCTAGTCTATATCTCTCCCAGCGAATCAACTACTATAGACTTCAAACTGCTCTGAACTGTGACACCCTGAGCTGCTTCTAATGGAATTTCAACCAGCTTGGGCCTCAGTATCCCAGATGACTCCAAAGCAGCCGGCACGTCCCTAACCCCAGGTAGTCCTGCCATAGAGTCTGGGCAGCTAGCAGCTAGGGATATAGATGTCCCCCAGCCTGCAGGTCCCTAACCCCAGGTAGTCCTGCCATAGAGTCTGGGCAACTAGCAACTGGGGAAAGAGATGTCCCCCAGTCTGCAGGTCCCTAACCCCAGGTAGTCCTGCCATAGAGTCTGGGCAGCTAGCAACTGGGGAAAGAGATGTCCCCCAGTCTGTAGGTCCCTAACCCCAGGTAGTCCTGCCATAGAGTCTGGGCAGCTAGCAACTGGGGAAATAGATGTCCCCCAGCCTGCACTTCTGTATTCTTTGGCATTCTTCAATCATCATTCCAGCCTTTCTGGGCCCCCACAAAACCAGCCAAATTTTGTCAGGAAGTAGTTATAAAAGAGATTACGTTGCTCCTTTATCATCATCAAAAAAGCTGCAATGCCCGGTCCCAAAGAAACCTGGGAGTCTAATTCAGGACCTGTGGCTTCTGCCAGCCCTTCTCACTCTTCCCCACCCCCCCGTCTTAAACTTGTCCCTCCCAAGGGTTGGACTTCCTCATCCCTTACCCCAGCTTCTCATCACTATATAACTCAGCCATTTTGGACATGAGGTTTCTTGCCCTCTAACTGACTCTACTCCTGGATCTCTCTTAGTCCACTTGCCCTCTCCTCTTCCTTCCTCTTGTTTCCTCTCCCACCTCCTCTCATGTTCCATTCAGGTGTGTGTGTGTGTGTGTGTAGTGGCTATTCCTGGTTGTCAACTTGACTATATCTGGAATGAACTACAATCCAGAATTGGAAGGCTCACCTGTGATCCTAATCTGGAGGCTCAGAAATACAAGTTTCGGTGGGGTGGCACACACCTTTAATCTGGGCCACACCCTCTGCTGGAGACCTACATAAGGACAGTGGAAGAAGGAAGACTCACTCTCTCTTCCTTGCCTGCTTGCCTCATGGGACTGAGCAACTACTAGATCCTTGGACTTCCATCCACAGCTGCTGCTGACCATTGTTGTGGAGTTGGACTACAGACTGTAAGTCATCAACAAATGCCCTAACTATATAGAGACTACCCATAAGTTCTGTGACTCTAGAGAACCCTGACTAATACTGTGTGTGTGTGTGTTTTATAATCATTCACCCACTGATGTGTTTATAAAATGATAAAGAGAGGATGGGAATGTGTTTTGTCGATGTGCGGTGAGGTATGGGGGAAGGGGGTTGTCTCAGTGGGCCCATACTAAGGCATCCTGTCCCCCTGAGGGACCAGCCACAGGACAGTATAATATAGAATAGAGTTTATTCAGGGCATGGGGAGGGGAGTCAAGAGGGTATTAGAGGCAAAGAAAAGGAGAGAGAGAAGAAGAGAAGAGAAGAGAAGAGAAGAGAAGAGAAGAGGAGAGGAGAGGAGAGGGGAGGGGAGGGGAGGGGAGGGGAGGGGAGGGGAGGGGAGGGGAGGGGGAGGGGAGGGAGGAGAGGAGAGGAGAGGAGAGGAGAGGAGAGGAGAGGAGAGGAGAGGAGAGGAGAGGAGAGGAGAGGAGAGGAGAGGAGAGGAGGCTGGTCATGAGTACGTGGAGAGAGAAGGGGGAAGGGAACAGGGAGAGAGCAGGAGCAGGAAGGCAAGGGCAAGAGCAAGAGAGCAAGAGAACGAGAGAGAGAGAGAGAGAGAGAGAGAGAGAGAGAGAGAGAGAGAGAGAGAGAGAGAGAGAGAGAGAGAAGAGGGGGCAAGCAGCCCCGTTTATAGTGAGTCGGGTCTACCTGGCTGTGGACAGGCAACTGTGGGGCGGAGCTTAGACAGAATGCTATTCTATCATTATAAGAATTTAGAGTTTATCTATTTTTTATTTAATTTTGTTTTGTTTTGTTTTAGAGAAGGTCTCACACTATAGTGCAGGCAGATTTAGAATGTACCATATATCCCAGATGGTTTTAAACTTACAGAAGTCTTCCTGTTCCAGCCTCCCAAGTGCTTGAATATCAAGCAGAAGCCTTCAGATCAGCTATGAGACTTTATCTTGACGCCTGCCTCATTCACCCAGCTTGGGTAGGATCTCTTTTGTGTCATGCTTGATGGCAGAGGCTCAAGTAGAGGGGGACAATGGAGACCCCTTACTGAGGGTCTACTTCTCTATTTAGATTATGAAAATATGTGATACACTTGATTTCAATTTGGTTTCTTAGCTGTAATTCTGAGCTAATAAAAAAAGAATTCCCTTCAGCATTTTATCATAATTGCCTTTCTAGATTGCATTTAGTTTAGGAGGAGAAAGATTTTTAATCATTCTAGTAACTGTCGCTTTTAATGTACACTGTTGCAAACCCAAGCAGTGACTTTGCAAAGGGCCCTAATGTGTCTGATAAAAAAAAAAAATAAGAGGTCAAAATGCAAGGAATTTCTGATCTTGAACTGAATTGAGTTTCTTTTACTAATACATTCCATCTAGACTGTTGTAGTGGTCTGCTTCTCTAAAATTAATGTCAAAATCGCTAGAACATATATGGACATGACTGCTCCAGGGTATGGCTGAGGAGATTGTTTATTATAGATGTGAGGAAAAGTGCAGTCAGTCCAGACTGAACACAGCCAGCCAACTGAAGCAGACCCTGAGGTGGGAGGGAGCAAGACAAAGCAGGTCCAAGAGCAGACCCCACTAGGAGCTGTGAGAGCAAGAAACCATGTAGCCAAAATGGCTGCGTTTATATAGGAAAGAGAAACTAACGGAAAAGAGAAGTCCAGCCCCTGGGAGGGAGAGGTTTAGAGTAGGGGCTGTGATAAAGATGCTGGGAAGAGCTGCAGATACAGAGTGAGACTTGTCTCAGGTTTCTTTGAGACCTAAGGAATACAAGTAACTTTATATAGCGTGAGCTGATTATATATTTTATTACAATATATTGTTTATAGCCACATAACAGGAATTTGTGGAAAAAGAGGCTGTGAGTTTGAATGAGCAAATAGGGGTATTTCAAAAGGAGGCTTAGACAGATGGTATAATTATGTCATAATCTCTACAAAAGCAATTCTACTATAAGAAAAGCATCTCCTCTGGGTTAGACCTCTGCAGACCCTGGGCATGCTCTGACAGTCTCTGTGAGTTCTCATGTACATCGGTCCTTCTGTATTTACAAGACCTTGCTTGCGTAGGATCCTCAGTCCCCTCTGGCCCTTACAATCTTTCTGCTTCCTCTTCCACAGGGCTTCCTTAGTCCTCAGAGGAGGGCCTTGATGGAGACTTCCCTCTTAGCACAGATATTCCAAGGTGTCTCACTGTCTTCACACTGTCAAGCTGTGGATCTCTGCATTTGTTCCCATCTTTTGCAAGAGGAAGCTTCTCTGACGACAGATGAGCAAGGCACAGGGGTCTCCCTGATGAGAGTAGATCAAGCTCCCATCTCTAGCACAAAAGTTATTTATTTCCAATTGGTAACTGCTCACAAAGGGAAACTTTGTTTTCTCCAAAGGTGCCTTACTGGATATAAAAACCATACTCAAGGGCAGGCTCATGCCCAGTGGTAGACAGCCAACACAGTACAAGCATAATGGTATATTTTTGGAGGATTTTTTTGTATCATAATGCTTTCTAAAATTTATTATTATTATTATTATTATTATTATTATTATTATTATTATTATTATTATTATCATCATTATACCTTACAGATCTTTTACATACTATGGCTTCAGATTTATTTTTTGTGAGTTTTCTGAGTATGTGAATGCGTGTCTCCATGTCTGTATGTGTTTTTGTGCTTCTTATTTTCTATGTGTTGGTTTTTGCCCTATTCTATCTTATTTTTAAATATTTATTATTATTATTACTATTACTATCATCATTATTATTATAGATACCTGTTTGTATCATCATGAGAGAGAAAGGGTTTCAATTTGGGGGAGTGGGAAGGATCTGGGAGGAATTGGGGGAAGTTAAAATGTAATCAGAATTTATCATATAAAAAAATCTATTTTCAATAGAAAAATAAAGAGAAGAAACTCACCTCTAGCTAGATAATGCTGAATTGCAAAAATCTGTAGTTTCACAATGTAGTGAATGAGATCAGCAGGTTCTTGAAAGTTTTGAGATGATTCCCATGTTAGGGCTGATTGGAGTGGAAAAAACAAAACAAACAAAAAAAATTAAAAACAATACACTGATTAAGTCTGTGCCAAGCTGAATGAGGTGTCTTCGAAGACAAGACAGTCTTCTCTGCCCCCGCCCATCCCATTTTCTTTGTCCTTCATGGTTCTCATGAAAGGGTCTCAACAGTTCTTCTACTGTCCCTGTGATAGAGCACTGAAGTTACAGGGCTGGCTTAGGTGGTCGGGATGCTACAGAAGGTTTAATTATAATCAGGTATGGTGGTGTCTGCTTTTCATTCTCTCTTTCTTTCTTCCTTCCTTTCTTTCTTTCAGGTTTACTTATTTATTTTAAGTATATGAGTACACCATTGCTCTCTCCAGACACCCTAGAAGAGGGCATCTGATTCCATTACAGAAGGTTGTGAGCCACCATGTGGTTGCTGGGAATTGAACTCAGGACCTCTGGAAGAGCAGCCAGTGCTCTTAACCACTGAGCCATCTCTCCAGCCCTGGTACCTGATTTTTATCTCAGCACCTAAGAGGGAGAGGCAGGCAGAGCTCTGTGAGTTCAAGACCACCTTGATCTATACAGAGAGTTATAGGTCAGCCAGACACTGTCTCAAAATAACACACAGAGAAAGTTTAATTTTATACAGATTTCTAAATGTTTATAGTAAGTACTTAGTTTCTGACAAATTAGAAACCATTCCAGCACCAAAAGAGTCCACGGACCATACTTTGAGGAACACTATGCCCCAGTTTTATTCTTTGTTGCTGATACACTGATAAAAGGCAGCATTATCGAAGCCAAGAAGGAAACTCAAGACAGGAGCCCGGAGGCAGGAACAGGAGCAGAGTATGGGAAATGCTGGTTACTGGCTTGCTTCTGGGCTCACAGTCATTTTATCTTTCTTCAATCTCCTACAACCACCTCCCCAGGATGCTCCATAGAGTGCCTGACTCTTCTACATCAATTAGTAATCAAAGAAATGTCCCCCACAGTCTAGCACCACAGTTCAGTCTGACCAAGGCAAGTCCTCAGTTAAGAGACCCTCTTCCTAGATTTGTCTAGGTTTTTGTCAACTTACAAAAATATTAACCAGTACAACTACAAAGGCATACCTGCTTTTGGATTAAAAGTGCTTTAGATCAAATATATAAAGAATTAGCAGTTTAAAATAAAACTAGTTTTAATTTCTGTAAACATTAAGAGCCAGAAAGTTGCAGACTCAGCCAGTGGTACCAATTAATGGATGTGCAAGAAGGAATTGCAGAAATCATTTTTAAAAACAGTGTCAGGAAATGAAAACAGCAAGAACAGAAGCATTTTCAAACCCTAAGGCACAGGGAGCCTCAAATAAACCCATTCCATAGACCAACTGGGTAATATAGCCTCATTATCTTACCATGATGCAAATACTTATATCTGAATATAATCAAGCCAAAGCAATGGACTTGCCTGCATTTAATCAGGGGCAGTAACAGGTTTGCTTATTATATACTCTGGCAAGCACAGAATAGAAAAGCAGAACAAAAATACAGTATTTTTCCCCAGAATGTATAGTCCCTTTCTCTATTAGCAGATCTGCCAGGGTTTCTTTAGTCTATAATACTTATTTAAAAATCTAATGGAATTCAGAATCCTGCCAAACTGGTAAAAATAGGTCAGCCTGCTAGGTTTGAACATCTTCCTTAGAAAAGCCACCTAGAGAAGAGAATTTGGAAAATAATACTGCAATAATCCTTGTGAGAAAGAAAGCTCTCCAGAGCTAACCAGTTGAAGAAAGGTGAAGGCTAGCCTGGGGCACACCGCAAGGAGGGTGTCAGTGAAAGATTACTCAGGAGATTAACCATTTACATTCAGCTACTTCTTGCTTTTTCTACTCCTTAACAGTGCCTGAGGGTTGTCTCCTAAATGCTGATCTCGGCAGAAAAGCTCTGGCCTTATTGTGTATCCAGAATGAAATTAGGTGAGCCAGAGGCCAGCCCAGCCTGGGGGGGGGGGGGGAGGTTCACTTTTACACCTTTTCCCTGCCAAACCTGAGGATTGGAGGATCAGGGTGTCTCTCCTGCCAGCTAAGGCTATTCTCTCTTTGCCAGTGAAATGTAAATGAGGAAGAGGGAAGTTGCCCACTCTGGAGGAACAAATGGGAGGAGATTACACCTGTTTTGTTGGAACCTGGAGGCTCTTCCCTTTCCCTCCTCCTAGATCACTTACTGAGGTATCTAACTTAGAAAAAGAATCTGGCTTTCAGCCTTCTGAGGTTCATTTGCGAATGCAAAGACGTTCCCCTAGTTAAAGCAGATACAGGATTTATAAAGGAGAATTTGTAAAGGAGTGTTTCTCAGACTCCTAAACTTCTGAAAATCAGACGAGAGATCATCACATCTGTTTCCTCTGTATTCACCCCAACTGTCCAGTGTGCCTGCTGCATTCATTTGCTTGGTGTGTGTGTGTGTGTGTGTGTGTGTGTGCGTGTGCATGTGAGTGTGCGTGTGCGTGTGCGTGTGTGTGTGTGTGTGTGTGTGTGCGCGCGCGCGCGTGTGGTGCATTGAGGATGTCACCCACACAGTGTATGGCAGGGTCATGAGTTCTCTAGGTACTTACTGCTATTTTTCCAGGAAACAGCTCTAAAAGGTCCACCTTAGCTCCAGAACCAATGAACTATGGTCATAAACACTGGGTTACACAGTTCTTTACAGCGGTTATGGGTGGGGAAAACAGATAACACAATAGGTGGATGTACTGTGAGCCTCATAGACAGAGCCATAAAAGGAGTTCAGTATTTAATTGAAGATTTAGAAAAATCTGAATAACTCTCCAGGGCCAAGTATTGTTTTGGCAGATGTATTTTTGGCAGAGGTAAATCCGGTCAGTTAAGAAGATGGTGAGGACTTTGCTCTTTATTAGCTTAAAAAGCCTGTTTGGATTTTTAGGTTTATCATCACGTATTTAACCAAAGAGAATGCTTCATCTATATAAGACTGAGATCTGGGGTTGGTTTTTTTGTTTTTGTTTTTGTTTTGTTGTTAAAAACAAAACAAAAAACAAACAAACAAAAACTAAAATTGATCTACATGTGATAGTTCCTCTGGGCAAGTATAAGACCACTACCATAATTTTTGAGCCAATTTTGAGGTAAGCCTGATATTATTTATTGTGTCACACTCAAGAACTGGCCAATGACTGACTGCCTTCTAAGTCAGGGGAGAGGAGTCCTGGATTCATTTCTAGGGCCCTTTAAAAGAGGAGCCTCAGTAGTAGTTTCAAAGCAGGTTTAGAGAAGGAAGACAGTGGAATAGTAAGGACAAGAAGACAAAAACCCACAGCAAAAACCAAGCTACCACCAGTGGTCACTAGGTGATTAGGGAGGGTTATAGAGATGAGAGAGGGTCTGGGTGTTTTCAAAAATAAGTCAGGTCATTGGTTGAGGCAAGGAAGACTTCAAGAACAGACTTAAAACAGAAACTCAGCTTCTACAGTAACTGGAAACTATTTTTTTATTAGATATTTTCTTTATTTACATTTCAAATGTTATCCCCTTTCTTGGTTTCCCCCCTAAAAACACCCTATCCCATCCCCACCTCCCCCTGCTCACCAACCCACCCACTCCCACATGCATCCCTGTCCTGGCATTCCCCTGTACTTAGATATAGAGCCTTCTCAGGACCAAGGGCCTTTCCTCCCTTTGACGGCCAACAAGGCCATCCTCTGCTACATATGCAGCTGGAGCCATGGGATCCTTCATATGTACTCTTTGGTTGGTGGTTTAGTCCCTGGGAGCTCTGGGGGGGGGGGTACTGGTTGGTTCATATTTTTAACAATACAGCATAATAGTTCTGGCTTTCAAAATGGAGTAAGGCATCTTTTGTTGTTGTTGACTTTGTTCTTGCTTTGTTTTGTTTGAAGCAGGGTTTCTGTTATGAAATACTATGACAGTGGGCAAAGTGTACCTGGCAGGCCCATGCCAAGGAGTCCCCCTAAGAAATCAAACCTGTGCTACAGACCCAGTATAAAGAAGGTTTGTTTGGGGTGAGGGGAGGGAGTGAGGGCCTGGAGAAAGGGTGGGGTCAAGCTAGGATGGCCGAAAAGAGGGACAGAGGGGGACAGACCTACTATATGCACTGTCCAGCTACTCTCACCTGGAGAAAGCACAGAAGATGATGTAAGCTGTTGCTAGGTCCCTGGGAAGAGCCTAGTGAATCGCCTGTAAGCCAACTCTGTGTAACAGCCCTGGCTGTCCTGGCCTTCCTTTGAATACCAGGCTGGTCTTAAACTTGTAGAGATCTGACTGCTTCTGCTTCCCAAGTGCTGGGATTAAAGGTGTGTGCCATCACGCTGGCCAGACACACTTAATGAATACTAAGTGCTATGTAAATTGAATCTCTAGTCTCTAAATTATGAAAATCTCCTTTCCAGAGTTAGAAACAAACTCTTTATCTCTGAATTTCTTTGCTGTATTTGGAGAGACTCCATGTCCCTTCCCTTTCCCATTCCACAGGATGGATACAGAGTACTGAGTCAATCCACCAGTTCACACTGGCTGACACATGGTCAGAAGTCTTGACTAATTCAGAGTCTATAAGATTGATTCTTAGCAACTCAATATATGATTCTTGGTGAATTAATAATGAAATCTCAGTTCTTAAAGCAATTACATTATTTAGGACAAATCATTTAATCTTGCTTGTTAGCCAAAAGACTGAAAATCAAAGATTGAACCTACAGGTAAAATCTAATCAATTCATGACAAATTATTAGTGCCTGATTGCTGTTTAGATCCATAAACATAAGAATCTAAAATGTTTCTTTTTCTAACCATTCCTGCATTTCTTAACGTAAGGAGCTGAGTTATTAGAAAATGGGAACAAAAGATTACATTTAAAATCTAATTCCTAAGGAAGTTAGGAGACTGGGTAAGTCTGTCCTACAAATTTGAATTTTGTTTCTTGTAATAACAGTACCAAATCTTTTTTTGTTTTAGATGTGATTTTTATTTATTTATTTATTTATTTATTTATTTTTTAAATTTTATTTTCTAAGTTGTTTTTTTTTTAATTTTCATTCTAAATCATTTCCCCTTTCCCGTTTCCTCCCTCCCCAAAAGTCCCATAAGCCCCCTTCCCTCCCTCTGGTCATTGGTGTGTATGTCTCTTTCACTAAGCATTGATGAAGCAAATGTGCTGATCCATCTCATTGCCTCTGCAAAGAACAAATTAATCAATACTGTGGCCTATTGCTAGAATCCATACAAGTACATATACCACGAGAAGCTCATTCAGCACATAGAACTTCATTCAGGATGTCCTGTGTCTAAGACAGAATCTCCGGCCAACCCTCTTAGGATGCTTCCTTAACTCCTTGGTATAATCATTCTTTTTATATTATTTAGATAAGTTTCTAGCTCAGATCATATGGATGCCAAGAAAGAGCAAGGTGTCCAGGCTACTAAAGATATAAAATGGGCCAGCAGCCAGAGGGGAGACCTGATGACACAGAAAACTACTGAACTAGACTATCCTGGGGGCAGAAGGATGTACTGGGGAATCCAACAGACAAGACCCTCTCTGGGTAGGAGGTGTGAAGTTGGACCTGCCACAAGGCATCTATTATATTGACATACGCTTTTGGAGGGACCATTAGTGTTTCTTTGAGAAAGATCTGATTAATGTAGATTTAACCAAAGCTGCATTTCATTTTCCTATTGGATGAAAATACATCACAGCATTCCCATGTCATTGCCATGTATATCCCCACGGGGAATTACTGAACAAAGAAAACATAGTACATATCTCATGTCTCGCTGAACTACAAATCTGTCATGGGAAAGTCCAATAGTAGTTTCGTCTTTTATTAGACAGCATTAATAGTAATATATATACAGCTATATATTACTATTTATATACATGTATATATAGACACATAGATATGTATGTATATATACCCTTGTTTAACTATGTATTATATACGCATGCATATGTATATATATATATATGTACATATATATATATACATATATACATATACTTATACATATACATATATATATATACTTAAAATGAAACCGAATAACCAAACCAAACAGAGTGCTCAGAAGTAAAATGCAAATAAAGTACATAAAGTAATTTAGATTTTGTTATGTCTGTTCCATGATGGCTAAATACCTAAGACAAATCAATCTTCAAAGGTATGAGTAGGTTTCTTCTACTAGGGACATAGACCTCTCAGCAGCACAGGGAATGTAAAAGTTTATGTCATTATTGAAACGCAAAACCACTCCCATTAGTCTTGAGAAAGCTGTGTTACCTTTGGGAGAAGGGAGGGAAGGTATCGAGGACATTTAAAATCTGATCCCTTTGCCCATTTCTAATAAACAAAGTATTATGAACTCCCTTCTTGGGTTCCAGGGTGTGGCAGTATTAGGGTGTCTAGTGATTTCAACGAATGCATTAAAATGCCTTACGCTTTGCAAACTGTGTAAGATCTTGGAAATGTTAGATGATGAGAGAGCCCAGTGTGGCCCCCTGCAGGCAACCGAAGGAAACAGATGGAGGGTGGCTGTAGACATTGTCTCACCAGCATCTCACGCCGCTGCTCCTGGGGGAGAAGTTTCAGTAGCTTGCTGTTGGCTTGGAAATAGTGGGTTTCTAAATAAATGACTGAGTTCAGGACACAAGAATACAGCAGACAAGAAGTAGACAGGAGACACTGAAGCGATAGCTTTCCAGGTAGTGGTTAGACTCTGAGTAGTACCCATTCAGCTTAAATATTGAGCATCAAATCAGAGAATAGTAGGAAAGAGGAATATGGCTGGGGACACAAAAGCTTTCACTATCAAGCCTGACGACTTGAGTTCCGGTCCCAGGACTTATGTAGTAGAAGGAGGGAGTAGACTCTGGCAAGATATCTTCTGATATCCACATTCATTCCTTGACATAATCTTACATGTGCATGCACACACACACGCTCCCATATACATAAGATATAAACCAATTCAACAAATTGTCTATGGAAAAATTAGGAAACGTTACCGATCATTGAAGAAGGAGATCTATTGCTTCTCTCTGTTAAGTGGGCTTGTCCAGTGTGTGCACGAAAGTAAAAACAAACAAAAACAAAAAAATGGAAAATCTTATTCTTACAAGTACAAAAGTTAGCAAAGGATATTTATTATTCCAGAAATAAATATTAAATTTCCTTTTCTACTTCATTATTTCTTAACAATTAGATCAATTGTTTAGATCATACTAGAAATTATGTGAATAGAAATTGTTCTGTATAAGTTATTATCAGAGCGACATTTAAGAGTATCAACAAAATAAATAGAATGATGGTTTAATTTATGGTAAGGCATGCTTTCTAACAAAATTTGAAGGAATGCATTTTGAATGTTAATTTAATATCATTTTAATGGAGCCTTGAACTTTGAACTTTAGGGTGCAATATTTTCTGTGACCACCAGGGTGCAGACGAGTGCCTTGAAAGAAAGGCTCATCAATCATTACTAAATGACAGGAAAAATAAATAGTAGGCATAGGTGACCCAATGTCTCTTTCATTTAGAAATAAAGATTTTCCTTGACAAAGTCGAACATTCCCTCACAATGAAAGTCCTGGAGAAATTAGGGATACAACATACATTCATATAATATATGATATATAATATAATATAATATAATATAATATAATATAATAAATGCAGTTACAGCAAGCCTATAGTCAACGTCAACTTAAGGAGAGAAACTCAAAACATTTACACTAAAATCAAGAACAAAATAAGGTTGTTCCCCTCCCTGTACCTATTTACAGTATAGCATCTGAGGTCTTATTTAGATCAGTAAAACAACTGAAGGAGATCAAGGGGATACCATTGTAAGAGAACTCAAAATGTCTTTATGTACAGATGGTATGATAATATATATAAGTGACATTAAAATTTTCACTGGGAAACTCCTACAATTAATGACTAGTACTAGAAAAGTAGCTAGAAACAGAATAACAAAAATCAGTAATGTTACTATATACAAATGAAAAATGAACTGAGAAGGAAATCAGGGAAACAATCCCTTTTGCAATAACCTCAAGTGAAAGACTTCTATGATAAAAACTTAAAGACATTGAAAAAAGACATTAAAAAAGATAACAGAAGATGAAAAGATCTCCCATGCTCACAAGTCAATAAAATTAAAGCAGTAAAACTGCCCATCCAACCAAAATGCAATCTATATTCAGTACAGTCCTTATCAAAATTCCAGTATAATTCTTCATAGATTTTAAGAGGACAATTTCAGCTTCACATGTAAATAACAAAAGAAAACAAAACAACAACACCACCACCACCACCAACAAAAACAGGATAGATAATGAAACAGTCCTGCTGGAGATAATCACCATCCTGATCTCAAATTGTGCTACCCAATCTATAGCAATTATAGTAACAAAATCAGCATTGTGTTGGTATAAAGACAGACAAGTCAGTCGATGGAACTGAGTTGAAGACCCAGAAATAAGTCCACACATCTATGGTCATCTGATTTTTAATGAAGAATCCAGAAATACATTCTGAAGAAAGACAGCATCTTGTCCAATTGGTGCTGGTCAAACTGTATGGTTTCCTGTAGAAGAGTGCAAATAGATCCAAACTTATCATCAGACTTTACAAAACACAAGGTCAATGTATCAAAGACCTTAACATAAGACCAGATACATTTTATCTGGTTGAAAAGAAAATCAGAAATAGCCTTGAACTCATTGGCAGAGGAAAATAATTTCTAAACAAATACCTTTAGCCTAGGTATTTAGGTCAACAATAAATAGGACCTCATGAAATCATAAAGATTCTTCATGGCAAAGGATACCATCATTTAGCCAAAGCTGCAGCCTACAGAATGAGAAAACATTTTTCTAACTACACATCTTATACAGGACTAAAGAACCAGCCAACCAGCCAACCAGCCAACCAGCCAACCAGCCAACCAGCCAACCAGCCAACCAGCCAACCAGCCAACCAGCCAACCAGCCAACCAGACAAAAAACCTGGCCATCAAGAAAACAATAACCCAATTAAAAGTGGGGTACAGATCTAAATAGAATTATCAAAAGATGATAAACAAATGAATGAGAACCCTAAATGTTCAACATTGCTAGTCATCAGGGAAATGCAAATCAAATCTACCTTGAGATTTCATCTTACCTACATCAGAATGGCCATGATCAGTAAAACAAATAATAGCTTAAATTGGCAAGGATGTAGAGTAAGGGGAACACACATCCATTGCTGGTGGAAGTATAAACTTGTATAGTTGCTATGGAAATCAGCATGGCAATTCCTCAGGAAGATGGGAATTAATCTACCTCATGGTCCAGCTTAACCTCTCTTTGACATATACCCAAAGGACATTCCCTCCTCCTACAGGGCCACTTATACAAACATGTTTATTGATACTATAGTCATGGTATCCAGAAATTAAAAACCATCTAGACACCCAACAATGGATGAATGGATTGAAAAATATGGTACATTTATACAAATGAATATTATTCATCCATGAAAAAGTAAAGTGATGAGATTCACAGATAAATGAATAGAGCCTGAAAAAAATCATCCTGAATGAGGTAACCCAGATTCAGAAAGACAAATAGGATATCTATTCACTCATCTGTTGATGTTATTTGTTAAGCAACCTATAATCCATAAAACCAAATAGATTATGTACAGAGTAAGGAATAAGAAGGAAGAGATTTCCCTTGGAAGATAAATATGTAGTTCATAGATAGTTATAAATGGATGGGGAGGGGTGCTGGAACCAGAGGGCCAAATTGGGTGTAGAAGGGAAATGAAGGAAGAGGGAGGAAGACAAGGAGGGACAACTAAATTGAGAGCCATTTGAGGTGTTGTTTGGAAATTCATTACAGTAGAAACTTCTAAACACAAGAAAGGCAATCTAATTGACATCTCCAAATGATGTGGGAGACAGCTTCTCAAGTAAATGTCTCTTATCACCAAATAAAGCTTCCAGTACCTGAGATTCCAAATCTTTTCAGTTCAGACTCCATTTTGGAGAACATGACCTAAGTTTAAACTCGGGTAAACTAACAGGCTGGTACCTAGCATTAGTTTGTAAGTTGCCCTCAACAAAACCTGAGCCTAGCTTCAGTCTCCAAGTTAAATCTCCAACAAGACCAGCATCTCTAGGTTACACCCTCAATAAGACCAGTGTCTCCAGGCTATTTCCCCCAACAAACCTGCACTCCCAGGTTATAAGCCCACCCCTGGCAAATGACCACCAATACAGAGGGATGAGCAGAAGTTAAGTTTATGATATGACTCCCAGTACCAGCCAATTATGTTAAAGGCCACAGTAGCTTTCCAATTAGATGCTTGCACACATATTCCCTGCTTGCCAATTACTATAAAGTCTTGTCACATAAACATTTGGGGTTCCCGCAATACCAAAACTGTCCTCCATGACAGTGTGCTGGGGGGTGGGGCAGAGATAGATCAAATAGAATAAAGACCCTGCTGTAAGTTGCATCAGATTGGTTCCTGTCTGGATTTGGGGAGACCACTAACATTTCCCTGGCACCACATACCAAGAATGGGTTAAATCTAATAGAGTTGTTGGTCAGAGGGGATCTCATGGGAATTCCCTCAAACAACCCAGGCTCTTGCCAAGGTCTATAGGTTACTGAATGTATACAACTCCTCCCCAGGTTTTGCTTAGTAGTCCTTTCTCAAAGGATAGTTGCCATCTTATAAACAGTTCAGCTGGAAAGCAGACCTTTGGACCTGTCTGTTGGACCCACCTAGTCCCTTAGCTTTCACATACTCCTAGTGCCCCATGCCCTGTCACATGCTGGCTCCTCCCTCCCTCCCTCCCACCCTCTCTCCCTTTCTCCCTCCCTCCTTCCTTCCCTCCTTCCCTCTCTCCCCCACTCCCTCACCTGTTACAACTGTCATGGAAGATATAATGACCAGTCAGTGGTTTCTTTTAGTAGTCTCACAGCTTTTAGACACACATTTGAGTTTTTATCCATTTTGGAGTTGACTTTTGTTCACAGAAAGAGACAGGTGTCTAGCTTCACAAGGGAGAATTTTAAAGTCACTTGTCCTGGAAGCTATTCCATAAGGTAGAATATGCTGGAAGATTCTGAAGGTGGAATGAGTTAGCGGCCAGATTCCAGTTTGAAAGGGCACTCATTCCTATCGACTATTGTCCTATTAAATGCAGCCTTGTGCAATGAATTGAATTGTTTCTACAGATGAATTTCCTAGTTTGCATTTAACATGTATTGATTAGATAGAATAACATCATGTTCACTGTGGTTTAAAGCTCTTCCTCTGCTAAGGCATTAATGCATAGGAGTAGATATTAAACAGACATTCAAATCCTAGAACATCCGAGCAAAATCCCTGCCCCAGACTCAGCGTTTCAGACTTTGGACATATTTTTTTCTGATTTTGGAAATTTTGCCTCCGCATAATAATATATTTTAAGGCTAGGACTCAAATTGCAAGTGCAAATACAAAATTTTACATTTTATAATCATGAAGATAATAAAAATGAAGCAGGAAAATACCCGTACACTTCATATTTATTTATTTATGGATAGATAGATAGATAGATAGATAGATAGATAGATAGATAGATAGATAGATAGATAGATAGGAGGTTTCAGTATTATAGTCTTGGCTGGATCACAAAGATCTACTTCCCCCCTCTGTGCTTGGATTAAAGGAGTATGCTCCTATATCAGTCCCTTACGAATTTATATTCTAGTGGTAAAATAAATAATATGTGAAGTAACATTTAAATGATGTTAGATGTGCCTAGTGAGAGGAATAAAAGAACAAGATGGAGATGCAGAAAATGTAAAGGAGCTAGACATGATTGAGAAGCATGTCTGGTATCTGAGAAAGTGATGTTTTTGTTAAATAAGGGGCCGGGCTGAAGAGGTGACTCTACAGTTGAGAACACTAGCTGCCCTTTCAGAAAGCCCAGGTTTGATTCCCGGAACCCACACAACAACTCACAGCCATCTGTAACTGCACTTCCAGAGGATCCTATGGCCTTTCCCAGCTCCTGTGGGCGTCAGGCACACAAATGTCACACAGATGTGCATCCAGGCAAAACCAATGCACACAAAAAAATAATAAACAAAAATTAAAAGAGAAAAACACCAACCTTGTTTTCTAAAGGAAGGAATCCCGTAAGATACAATACAATGTAGGAGTAGAATGAAAATCACGTTTCAGAAAGAAAGAAAAAACACACACACACACACACAATTTCCGGCTGCAAGGCCAGAATAGCATGGTATAATTGTAAGACCTCTTTATCTGTCTAGCAAATCCCAGTTGGTTGACAATAGTAAGGACTGAAAATACTGAATATTTAATAAATGTTTGCTCCAATGGTTGTAAGTTCTCCATTGATAAATATGGCTATTATCCACAAAAAAAAAAAAAATTACTGTGACTTCCAGAGAAGTGGCGATTTTTCATTTTGTTGTATCAACACAAAGCTAAAATGGCATCAACTCTATTTTTGTAGGATTGTTGTATTTTTAAGCATCTTGAAAGACAGAAGTTAGGTTTTCTCTACAGTGCCATGAGCACGTACACTTCTGACTTGAGTAGTGCATGGAAGTTGGTAGGAGGGCCCGAGCGTCCATCAGTTCCTCCTCCATGTTATGATGGAATGGAGACCCACCATCTATCTCTATCAGAAAAGAAAGAAAGCAGATGCTTATAATCTATCAAAAATATCAAAAAGCTTTCACTACTCTTTGAAGAAAACCATAAACTTCATAATTTCAGCATTCTGGGCTCCAGTATATTCCATGCTACTGAACAAAGAATATCTTTGGAGGATTTGTTGGCAATCGTAATTCATAGTTGATCTCTCTCTCTCTCTCTCTTCCTTATGATGTCTAGCCAACTCCCATCTGTTGTGTAGTTTCAGAATGAGGCTGTCACAAAAGAGATTCACTGCCCATCGGAGGGACAGACCACTGCAGATGCTCACATCTCTGTCTGTAAATGCAGTGCAAATGCCCAGGTGTGAGCTTGTGAAGCCCGTGAGGCCTTCACTGGGACACTTACTAAGATAATGAAATTATATATAAAAAAATACCTTGTTAATTCATATTGAAACAAATTAAACAAAAACCAATGTGGACATGCTAAGGAGAGGGGATGCTGGGACAAGAACACATGCAAATGTCCAAGATGCCCAACTCCAAAGCCATTTGTCAGTATCCTAGTCTACTCCTCCTTTATTTCATTATCCTCTTTCTCATAACACATGTACAAAATTAGAGGTTTTAAGTAGGACTATTTTACATAAGCCCCAAGACTCTTAGTTTGTCTTGGAGCAACTGAACCTTGATGGTCGTACCCAGGGTTAACAGTCCACATGCTCTAAATTCTCTTGATGGCTGCAATTCTCCTTCATACATTTCAACCATACCTCTCGTCTCATTTCTGTTGCCATCCAGTTTCTATAAAGGATTGGCTTTATTCCTCTGATATTTTTTTTCTTCTTTCATTGTGCATATCAGTTTGTTCTTAAAATTAGAATCCTGAAAGCCTTTCCCTCTATTTAGCTATTACCTGCAGAACAGTTTGACTGTTTATTTTTGAATTTCTAGAGTTTGTAATGGATGATGGGTAGATATA
This sequence comes from Tokudaia tokunoshimensis, assembly GCA_036184795.1. Lineage (NCBI taxonomy): Eukaryota > Metazoa > Chordata > Mammalia > Rodentia > Muridae > Tokudaia > Tokudaia tokunoshimensis. The sequence goes on from BTHU01000007.1 coordinate 30,018,446, forward strand.
ATGAATGTAATAATTTATGTTATAAGAGATGTAATCCCTGAGCAGGAAAGAGATTGGCCTAGACAGAGAAGAGCATATTGTGCTATGCAAAGCCTTATTCTACTTCCAGTACATCACCTGCTATGTTTCTAAAAATGAAGCAGTGTGGATGATCCTAATTTTCCTTTCATTTTATAGTTTCATGACTCTAGAGTTCTCTGAATTGGACTGTTCTCAATTTCTACAAATTCGCCAGCTGGGTCATGAGATCCCTACCCTCTTCTCCACCACATATGAGTGGGAAGTCATTCTAATTATAATTTTCAAAAGGCAGTCAAGAAAGGATGTCAAGTAACATAATACGTGGCATATTGTGAATGAGATTTCAAACCAAATATTTTTAGACTCTGTTCTTTCTTTGATGTGCTGTTATCTGCAGCCTTCTTGCTGGGTTCCCATTTCAGATGTGACTTACAGTTAATAATATGGTAAGAGTCAAGCAACTCTGTTTTCCTCTTTATGCTAGAAAAAAACAGGGAGAAAACAAGTATCCAGAAACTCAGAGGGAAGAATTTGAAGAGTCACATGTTCTTTTATACTTGGCAGGGCAGAGAATTTCTGAGACCACATGACAGGTAAATAATAATAATTGTAAAATGTACCTTTCTAGTCCCAACAGGGATCACAGAATTTAATAGTACAGTTTGTAGTATTCAAAATTGGAACATACATTTCCTGCTGTGTTTGGGAGGAAACTCTTGAATAGTTTCATAATATACATTTCTTTCCCTTGAATTAAGTAGAAGTCTCAAGTAAGGAATTGTATTCTTAAAATGGACCAAGAAAGAATCACTAATTACTCAAGAACTATTAACATGTGAGCACAAAAGCAAGCATCCAGGCTAAAGTCATCTAAAGTGATGGTCATAGACAATGGCTCTCAGTGAGTCTACAAAGCTCATACATGCACAAACTTTTGAAGAGACATTTGCCATTCTTTTTGTGTAGCATCTTTCCTTTTTCTACCTTTGCTCTAATAACACTACAGCGTATCATTGGTATGCTATTTTGATGAGATGATAAATCTAGAGCTAGGGAGAAATACTAGTCCTCATACATGATTTTCTTTATATGAGCTGTGATTTAATTTGTTTCTAATGGAAAATAGCTACTTCTCTCATATCATCCCAACCACATTTCCCTTCCCTTCCACTCTTCCCAGTTCCCCCAGATTCTATCATCCTCTGTCTCCCCTTCAGAAAAGCCTAGGCCTCCAAGAGACAACATCCACATGTGACAAGAAGATACAATATGACAAGGCAAAAGTCCACATATCTAGGCTGAACTAGGCAACCCCAGAAGAGGAAAGGAGTCCCAAGAGCAAGCAAAAAAGTAAGAGATTTGCCTGTTCCTACTCTTAGGAGTCACACAGAAAACACCAAGCTAGCAGCCATAATTAATATGCAGAAGACCTAGTACAGGCCAATGCAGATCCCATGCTTGTAACTTCAATGTATGTGAGCCCATTTGAGTCTTGCTTAGTTGATTCAGTGGACCATGTTAACCTCGGTGGCACTACTGCCACATTAATCCTTTGAGGGACATTTGGCAACATTCCTATAATTTGCCCACTAGATGCCAGTAACACCCCTTCAGTTATGACATCCTCAAATTTCTCTATAAATGCCTCTAGGTTGGGAGACATAACCACTTTCATCGAAATCTAGTAGAACTGTCTGACTGCCCTTTAATAAAATTCCAACTGTGGTTTCATAAAGCACAGAAACTGAACGTTCAAGCCTCAGTGACTACTTAATTCACTTGGGAATTTGTTTCCTCCAGAAAATACATTATGCTCTGTTCACACACATCTGAGAATAGCTTTTCGTAAGTTCTCGATTTTGCAAAAACTCAATTACAGTCAAAACTTTACTGTGTGACGTACTTCTGGGGTATACATTTGCTTGCTTGGTTTTTATCTAGCAGCATTTATATGGATGGCTTTAGAAGTTAAAATTTTGAGGATCACAATTTGGCATGCCATCATTTTCAGTATAGCTCCATTCTCAAGCAATTAGTTCTATCTTAGCAAAAAAAAAAATGTTCTATAAGGGACTGGGCAGATGTAAGTATCTTGGACTCTAGAGTTCAAATACCAGTGGTTTGATAGTAAACGGTATTTCACCACAAAGAGGATGAAACAATGTATTCCTCTTGAACATTGTTAGGCAGGAAAACGTTGGCTTCTTATATTTCTCAGCCAGGCTTCTCAGACTGAGTCTTTGAACTGCACAAAGTGTTGAGCTCTGTGTGGATTTCACCAGAGAATTTTAACTTTAAAATATTATCTCCAGTCCCAAGCAGAGAGTAATAGATCCTCTTACTAAAATTCCCTCCTTCTTTCCGATATCTTGAAGAACTTCATTCTTGGGAAAATAGGATCCAAATACCTATCTGCATCACTGCGTGTATTCCTCCTCTACCACTATGGTATGGTTGCAAAAACGACTATGGTCTTGATTATTGTACAAGTTCAGTTCTATATTTCATAAGCTCATTCTGTATTATCACTCAGAAGCTTGACTTTGTTAATTACAGTGTATATATGTATGCATATACATGCTATATGTATGTATATGTATATATATGTATGTATGTGTGATGTGTGTATATGTATGTACATATCGGGTGTATGTGTATATGTATGTGTTGGTTACTTATGTCTCTGTGTGTATATGTACATGTATTGTATGTATGTATATGTAGTTGGTGCCATGTGTAACCTTATATTTTTCCACCTGGCCTCTTTGTGCCTTGAAATATTGACTCCGAGACTTCTTATATATGAATAAATGCCTAGGACAATAAATGCCTAGGAAAATAGTTTGGGCCTGTTTCCAGAATAACTCATAACATAATATACCATATATTCTATTCTATGAATGCCATGGATGGTTACCTCTCCTCAGCTTCATGCAAATGTCTACATCAGAGTTCTGGGGCAAATTTTCCCCCAAGCCTGACTCTTTCACAGAATCCTCTCTTCCTACCAGAACTCCCACCTCTTGTTTCCTACCTCAGCTAATAGGCCATCAGTTAATTTTATTAACAGGTTAAGCATCCATACAGTGCATAAGAGATTCCTGGTACATGGATATGTATGTATGTGGATATGTGTGCTTAGGTATGTATTGTGTGTATGCATGTGTGTGTGTGCATGGTGTGTGTATATGTGTGTAACTCTGTGTGCATCTGCATGTATGTATGTGTGTATGCCTATGCATGTGTGTAAAGGAATTTTAATCCAGCAACATAGCTACTCTGGCAAGGGATCACATCCAAAGACCTTTTAGGTCTATCTGATCTGTTTGGAATGCAGACATTCCTTTAAGGTAAAGTTAGTTTGGGGTTCGATGCCCCAGTGTAGGAGAATGCCAGGGCAGGAAGGTAGGAGTGGGTGGGTGAGGAGCACCCTCATAGAGGCAGGGGGAGGAGGGAGGAGATAAGGGGTTGCCAAAGGAGAGACCTGGAAAGGGGATAACATTTGATATGTAAATAAAGAAAATGTCTAATAAAAGAAAGAAGCAGCCATGTTTGAGAGTGACATCTAATTGAGATTAATTATGTCAAATCATAAAAAGATTTGACAGAATGAGTAAGAGATAGAATATACCCAGTTCATAAGAACAGAACAGGAAAGAGAAGCTATTCAAGAGCAGTGCAGGGAGAGAGAATCAAGGAGTTTGAGGTTAGGGCAGTGAGTGCAGTACAGTGGAGTTGAGTTCTTTTGTGAGTGCATTCAGTTTGTGGAGTTCAGAGACAGTTTTGACTAAGACAGTTTTATAAACAGGTTGGAGGTGAAGACAGGAGCCAGAGAATGAGAAGAAGCCAGAAGATTAGAACATATTGCCAGAATTACTTTGAGGCCAAGCAGAGCAAGTCAGTCAGAAGCCAAGCAAAGCCTATTTGAATCAACTCATCTTGAAGTGCAGCTTAGAGCCAGAACAGCTGAGTTGAACCAGTCAGCTAGAGTTCATAAAGAACTAGAAAGGGTTCAGCAGTAAGCCTCCGAGATGACAATTACTCCTGGCAAATAAAAGTTCCATTTACATGTCTGTGTAAGTGTATACATATATATGTGTGTATCTATGTGTGAGTGTGCATGGTGTATGTGTGTTTAAATGTGTGTGTGCCGACTGTTGTGGGTGTGTGTATATGTGCACGGTAAATATATGCATATATGTTTATGCATGTATATGCATGTGTGTTTGTGTGTATGTAAGTTTGTATGAATGTATGTCAGTGTAGGTCTGTGTGTATGTATGTATATGTATGTATGTGTGTTGTCTGTGTATAGGTGTGTGCATGCATGTGTGGCTCTGTGTGTATGTATCTATGTATGTGTGTGTGTGTGTGTGTGTGTGACTGTGTGTATGTATGTCTATAAGTACATGTATATTGATGTGTGTGTATGTGTGCATATGTTTGTATATGTATGTGTATGCATGGGTGACTGTGTATATGTATGAGTATATATGTGTGTGCATGTATAATATAAAGAAGAGAGACTGTTTTTTATCTAGAGGTAAAAGATTAAAAACAAATGAAGAAAAACAAAATCTTTTGAACAAAATTTTGCAAAAATTTTAATGATTAAGAAAAAAAGTGTTCTGTGCTTGAAAAGTATTTGTCTTAGACTCAGCATTCCTAAACCAATCAAAAAGCACTTTACCACAGCAATTTTGGGCAATGTCTTAGCTAGAGTTTCCATGCTGTGAAGAGGCACTATGACCAAAGCAACTATTATAAAAGACAATATTTAATTGGGGCTGGTTTATAGGTTCAGAGGTTCAGTCCATTATCATCAAAGCAGCATCCAGGCAGGCATGGCCCTGGAGGAACTGAGAGTTTTCTACATCTTCATCCAGAGGAAGCCAGGAACAGGCTGACTCTTCTGCACTGGGCAGACCTTCAAAGCTTGCTCCCACAGTGACACACTTCCTCCCACAAGGCCATACCTTCTAAAGGTACCACCCCTTATGGGTCAAGCATATTCAAACTACCAAAGGCAATATACCAGACAGGAGCAAAGAAATAACAAAAACAGAAGAAAATAAGCAATTAAATTTGATGAAGATGAAAGCTTTCTAACTTTTAAATCATAGAAGAAACCTTAGATTTGAAATGAAAATTATTTAGAATTTTCAGAACACACTGTCTGGGTGTGGAACTAAGCAGAGAAAATGTTGCCAGTCTCCTTTTTAAGTTGACCTATAAAACAGAGGAATTGCATCATTTCATACAAGATGTCTAGAGTTTAGTGATTTCTAGTAGAGGAAAACAACAAAGATCTTGAAGGAGATAAAATGACTCTTCAACAAACAGAAGACATTACTGCCCATGAACCTCTCAGTTGCAGTTCAAGTAGAATGTGTACAAAGTCAAAGCAAGCATCCTTGGAAAACCTCTTGAAGTACAGAACAGCTAGAGATAATTTTTCATATGAAAAAATTGATCTGAGATAAAAATGTAGGACGATGAATAACAAGAATCTCTTGGTAAATTGTTGATGTGAAAGTGATTGATACCAGGGATACACACATACACACATACATGACATAGACCTTAAAGGATTCATGCTCCAGGGAGAGTTGGCATGCATGGATACAGGAAAAGTTAGGGTTATCGACTTACAAAAGCATCTGGGAAGACTGATTGCGCAGGCCCAGTTGATCTATGTGGTTCCCAATAGAAGACTATCTCCTGGATGTAATTGATTACCTGATTTAGGGATATAGAAGTATGCAAAGCTCTGTGAGTGTCGCAACCTTTTAGCGGTGTTCCAAACCTCCTACTTAACATGTGAGACACAAAACACAATCTAGAGGAATAAACTTTGAGCCAGTAAAGACAAAAATAATAAGGATTCCAATTCAGCAAAACCTCTGGAGGTCAACCTGTATCAGGAGAAGAGGGAACAATTTCAGAATCAACTAAAATGTTAACACTGAACTTAGGCTTTCCCAAAGGAGAAGGGACGTCAAAGAGAAATTAGAATACAGCAAACAGGAAGCCAGAACACCCTGAGCAACGGAAGTCTTCATGACGATGATAGCTTAGGGCATGGGTATGTGTTGGTCTTTCGTTATAGGGAACTCTAGCACAATTTTCAATATTCCAATTGCAGGATAAATCAGTTGGCCGAGCTGAGCCTTCAGCTAGATAAATGCAGGTGAAGTGAAAATTTCCTTAGCAAACTTTCAGAAGCCTGCAAAAATAATAGACTCAAGCCTGTGACAGAAGCCATTATGTTTGTGCCCATGAGAAAACAGCAACATTCCTAATCGGTGCAGAAGCACAGTGTGAAGAGAATTTTTTTTGGGGGGGGGAGGGGGTGGTGCATCAAAGGAGCTCGAGTCTGCTGAGTAAGAAATAATGAAGCCAGTTCAGTGGGGAATCTGTATGGCAAATATTGAACATTGCAAGGAAATAGCAACAGTATAATGAGACAGGAAGATTATTCCAGTGAGAAAGAATTATATCTCTAAGACTAAAAGGCCTAGACAGATGTCACATAGGAGAAGGCAATTAAGAATAGAATGGGGTGATAGTTAGGAATGAAGCCAGAGAGCACACCTTTTATATTAACTGCTAAGTCCATAGTCAACGTTAAGTATATATTCGAAGAGAGTGTGGAACCAAACATATAGGAAGAGACATTGTACATGTGTAAGCTCGATTAGTTTTTAATATGATCTGGCCAGCCACCCAATAATTAAGGGAGAATCCTGTGGATTTTTTTAAAAAATCAGTTCTAGCACAATCACTTGGCAATTACCTCTAAGTCTGTATTTCATTTTTTATTGGATATTTTATTTATTTACATTTCAAGTGCCATCCCCTTTCCAGATTCCCTCCCCAGAAGCCCCCTATCCCATCTCCCCTTCCTGTCTCTAAGAGGGTGTGCCTCTAATCACCTACCCAGTCCTGCCTCCCTCCCCTGGCATTCCCCTACACTGGGGCATCAAGCCTTTATGGAACCAAGGACCTCTCCTCCCATTGATGTCCTACAAGGCCATCCTCTGCTATGTGGCTGGAGTCATGGGTCTCTCCATGTGTACTCCTTGGTTGGTAGTTTAGACCTTGGGAACTCTGGTTGGTTGATATTGTTGTCCTTCCTATGGGGTTGCAAACCCCTTCAGCTCCTTCAGTCCTTTCTCTAACTCCTCCATTGGGGACCCTGTGATCAGTTCAATGGTTGGCTACAAGCATCTGCCTCTGTATATGTCAGTCTCTGGCTAAGTCTATATTTCTAAAAGTAGACTGTCTACTCCCCAGATGCATTACCCAAGTACTTGCTGTTTGAATCTCACCTGGGTTACTTTTGCTCCAGCAGTCTGTTCTACGTTGACATTTTACTTGGACACTTGCTCCTGGTCCATCACATCAAATGGAAACATCCTATTCTCTCCGTCTTCCTCCTCCTTCATTCTCCTCCCTCCTTCTCTTTGTGTTCCCTACCTGAGATGCCCCACCTGGTAACCCAAACCCTGCCTCCTTCTAATTCTCTCCAGTAATTGGCTGTGACCAGTGTCAATTAACCAATAGTTTTAAGCAAGCAAAGTTTACACAAAAAAGGGGGGTGTACATGGGAATTCACTCCTCTTGGGGCAGCCAAGACAGAGTACAGAATTTAGCTTTTGAATACATAGCAGCACCAGGCCAACCCCCAACAGATTTGATGGTGGACATATTTAATGCCTACTAGGAACGTCAGCAGCTAGTAACATTTGTGGTAAGATTGACTAAACTAGTCTGAGGAAGAAAGGGATGTATACTACTGAAAGAGACAAAAATTATTTATTCATGCCTGTGCCTCAAAATTTTAGTATCGTAGAAGTTTAGCTTGCTGAATTCTGCAGGTTGGATGGGATTTCCTGTTGCCTCGTGTGCCCTGTGTGAAGACTGTTTTCAGCCATTCGCTTGCTAGGGTTCAGCTGGGCTGCTGAAGCTGCAGTTTTCTTTTTATAGTCTTTCATTCTCAACAAACCCTGATTAGATATCTTTCCAGCATGATAGCCTCAGGGGTTCCAAGTAGGAAAATGTGACAAGTGTTAGATCTTCGAGTCCCAGATACAGAAGCTCACAGCGCATTGTTTTGATCAATGCAAACTGCAGTAAGTTCTGATACTTCATGAGGAGCAAAGATTGGCCACACAAATCTGAATGAAGGCCCATCTATAAGGCCTCTGATCACTTTTGTTGTATGGCTCTACAAATTCTATCTCTGATCATCATGAGACAGATTGGGTTATTTTTTTCTTTCCCTTGGTTGAGATCTGATTCACCCTTAACTTTCCCATGTTTTATTCATCTCTGTGATTACATTTAGAAACAAGCACTCTTCAGTTCATCTTCCTGAAGCTGTCCTTGGTGGCAATTTCTGTCTGGGTCAATCCTTGGTAGGTGAACACCCACAGCCTTTTCCTGTGAATGATGTCCTTTGTTATAATTCTTACATCTTGTTCTTTGTGGACATTTCTCAGCAGTAAAGCACATCCTCTGATAATGGAAGGCAATACTTTTGAAAATCATGTAGAAATTAAACATTGGTTTCAATCTACTCTTACATCATTAATTGAAAAAAGTCTGGACATAATAATTTTCACATAGAATCAAAGAAGTGTGCTTCCCCTACTCCCTCTGTTCTTAAGATGACTGAGTACTGATTGCAGTTCATGTTGGGGACTTATACAAGCCTGTTTATTTGTAAGGGTTGGTGTTTGCCTCAAAGTCACCTAAGGCATTCAGTCAGTTTGAAATCTTCTATCATCCTTACAAGATTCATACTGTTATTTTAACAAAGTTTTCTCGACACAACAGGACTTCCACACATATGAACTTAGGGAGGATTTGGCAGTATGCACAGGGCCTGCATAGGTCTAAGCCACATGGGACTCCAGAGCCAAGGTGAGAAGTGGACATGAGCCCCCATCCCTAACTCTGAAGCAATCTCCAATTGAGAACCATTCACAAAAGAAAAAATAATTTTCTCCAACAAAGTCTCACTGAGGATACAAACTGCACTTATGACCAGGCCCCATGTCCAACAATACATATCTAACCTAAAATGAACTCAATGGTATTTTGTGTGTGTGTGTGTGTGTGTGTGTGTGTGTGTGTGTGTGTGTGTGTGTGTTATAATGCTTTATCAGGACTTTTAAAAAGAACTTAAAAGACCTTTGTTTATATATTATGATTTTCAATTTTATTTTTGTGAGTTTTCTGTGTACAAATGTGTGTGTGTGTTAGTGACTGTATGTATTTCTTGTACTTTTTTTTAACTTTGGCCTTTTTTTCTATGTATTTTGTCCTATTTTCATTTTTATTTATCTATTCATTCACTTGTTATTATTATTGTTGTTGTTGCTATTGTTAGTTTAGATGCCAGTTTATATTTTAATGAGAAAGGGAAGAAAGGGGTGTAGATTTAGGTGGGTTGAGGATATGGGAAGGATCTGGGAAGAGCTAGGAGAAGGAAAACTATAATCAATTTTCAATTAAATAAAAAAGGACTTGCAGAAAGTCAACCAAAGCAAAAACAGCAGAACGTTGGGACAAGAGCACTAGTCCAGGTGTTAATAGCATTCATTTTTTCTTCCAGAATGGACCCCAGTTGAGCTTCCAGAAACAATATCAGGTGACTCACGACCTCCTATAAGTCCACTTTCAGTGTATATAATATGTACATACCTATATACAAACACACACACAACCACACTCACCACTCACACACACACAGACATACTATACGCATATACATATGCAGGCATGCACAAATGAAAAGTAAAAAAATAAATGTTTAAAACAGTTATTTTAATATTTCATTATTCTTTTCTGTCTTTATTCTGTTCTTTCTGAGCATTTCCCACTGCCTTGCCAGTAAGACCTTGGAAACTGATGCTATTTGATTTCTGTTTTGTAGGCTGTAGTTTGAACTTCATGATCCAACCCTTATTTTTAAAGATTTTATAATTATCATGTCTTTTTTTTATCATGGAATCTTCCTGTTTCCCAAATATTCTTTTTCTTAGAATTTGTTTTGAATGTGTGATGCCATCACTCTGCCGCATCCCAAGACGGCTTTGGACCTGATCTTGCTAAAGTGTTAGTCCTAGTAAGCCTCAGATTTCTTTAAATAAAACTGATTCTATTTTATTCGTTTATATGAGTGTCTTTCTCTCTACAGACTGTACATTCTTCCCACTCAAAAAATTTATTTGTTATTCATTCTGGCTCTTTCTTATTGTATATCTGTTATCTCCTGCCTCTAGAGGTGATTTCAAGTGCAGTGAACAGAGGCAGAACTTGTCAGAAATGGGCTGCTTATGTGGGAGTAGCCAGGTGGAGTTTAGAATAGTCAATCCTATTTTTTCCCATATTATTGCTTAGTTTTGCCATCTGAATGTATTCAAAGAAAGATCCAAATGTCCATTTTCATTATAGTATGCACAGTGAATAGTCTATAATCAGTGTGAGATGTCTACATAGACAAAAGATGGAATCTGTATTGTAGTGTTTTTTAAAAGCAGAAAGGAAGCTTAAATAGACTCACACAGACAAAAATCTGAATTACTTTCTAATTAAGATATAAGGCAAGGGGCTTGAGAGATGGCTCAGAGATTTAGAGCACGGGGCACAGGCTGCTCTTCCAGAGGACCCTGGTTCAATACCCAGCACCCACATGGTAGCTCACAACTGTTTGTAACTCCAGTTCCAGGGGATCTAACACCCTTAACACAAACATACATTTAACCAAAATACCAATGCATATGTAAAAGGGGGGGTATTAACAGCAGATACCCAGAAAATGAGTAACATAGTTTGTTCAAAAAATGATAAAAAAAGATATAAGACAAAAATAAAGCGTCTGATGCTACATTTCAATACAACTTAACTATGCAGAAACATAACATCCTCTGCCACAAACAAAGCTTGGATTATTATGGAGAAAACAGTCTTTACTCCTTCGATAACTTTTCCTATGTTTAATTTGGTTATTTTTCCCAATTAACAAAAATCCATGACAGTAAAAATATTCTTGTGACTTCCTTATAACATTCAAAGCATATTTTAAGCTATTTAATTATACATTGCTATATTCAGCTACTCGTGTTCTTATAGGCTCAGTTCTCTCACTTTACACATATTAACTTTGCCTGCACTCCACATTTTAGACGCATACACTGAGAAACTTGATTATTTGAAGTTCCATAGATTCACTGATGATGTTTAATATTACTATGACCAAAATACTTGAAAAGGGCACCTTAAGGAACAAAGAGTTTGCTTGGTTGACAGTCTGAAGAGATAACATCTATCACCATGAAGAACGCATGGCAGGAACATGAAGCAGCTGCTCACATTGTCTGACCAGAGGTGAGTGCTTACATTTCTCCTTCCTTGGCCCATGAAATGGCGATGCTCAGATTGTAAGTATGTCTGTCTTAGTCAGGGTTTGTATTCCTGCACAAAACATCACGATCAAGTAGCAAGTAGGGGAGGAAAGGGTTTATTGATCTTACACTTCCACATTGCTGTTCATCACCAAAGTCAGGACTGGAATTCAAGCAGGTCAGGAAGCAGGAGCTGATGCAAAGGCCATGGAAGGATGTTTCTTACTGGCTTGCTTCCCCTGGCTTGCTCAGCTTGCTTTCTTATAGAACCCAAGACTACCAGCCCAGGGACTGTACCACCCACAATGAGCTGGGCCCTTCCACCTTGGTCACTAATTGAGAAAATACCTTACAGCTGGATCTCATGGAGGCCTTTCCACAAGGGAGGTTCCTTTCTCTGCGATAACTCTAGCTTGTGTCAAGTTAACACACAAAACCAGCCAGTATAATGTCCTTACTCTTCTGTAAAACCTCTTTGGAAATCCTTCACAGACATCCCAGTGGTCTATCTCTTATGTGATTTTAAATCATCCAGTTAACAATGTAATTTAGTCATCCACGGAAAAGACCTAACATCTACAAAATCTGTCTCCAGAAGCTGTGCTTCAACTAGTGTGCCATCCAACTTAACAATGAGTTTTCTGTTGCTTTCATTAAAAATAAGATTGGGAAGACCAGCTTTTACTACTAATATTATAGTAGGCCATTCTAATAAAAATGGAACCCTCAGCTTTTCAGTCAAACTTCTATTTATTCCAGTGTGTGTTCCTCACATCTTTCTAAATTAACTGAACTCTTATTGGTATTTCAGTTTTGTACCTGGATTCCTAGACCTCCCACCTGATGTTGACATAGCCAAGAAATATTGATACCTAGACACTGTTGTGATCATAAAAAGAGAAAGAGGTGTGAGAATATGTTCTACGGTGGTGTGGGGGAAGGGGGTTGGCTCAGCAGGCCCATGCAGAGGCCTCCCTTCCCCCTGAGGGACCAGACAAACGCCAGTATAGTGTAGAATAGAGTTTATTCAGGGCATGGGATGGGAGTTAAGGGGGTAGTAGAGGCAGAGAAAGGCAGAGAGAGGGAGAGAATAGAGAAGCAGAAGCCAGCCATGACCATGTAGAGAGAGGGGGGAGGGGAGGAGAGAGAGAGAAGAGCCCAAGAGAGCAAGAGAGAAGCTGAGAGTGAGAGAGTAAGAGATGCAAGAGAGAGAGAGAGAGAGGAGGGCTGAGCAGTCCCTTTTACAGTAGGCCAGGGCTACCGGACTGTTGCCAGGTAATTGTGGGGTGGAGCATAGACAGAATCCTAACAGACACTGTTTCTGGAAGTCTTTTCTTCAGTAAACTGGGAGGATCTAAGCATGGGGTTGGTATTGACTTGAGAAATACATCCATCTGATGACCTTTTGGTGACCTCCACAGTAAGTCAAATAGGTCCTTCACTTAAAGCTTATAAAGTACAGTGTAATTAAATCATATTCATTTAATACTACTAGCATGTCAAAGTTATTTTATTCCTGTGTCAGTAAGGAAATTGAAGCAAACTAGAACAATAAAATCCTAAACACTTCAAGTCCTGTATGAAGTCTCACATTTTAAAAATTATTTTATTGGCAGTGTTTATATTTTTAGCTTTCTAGGAGGAGCTGGAAAGATAGCTAAGTCAGTCAAGTGCTTGGCCTATAAGTGTAAGAATGTAAATCCAGATCTCTAACAGCCACTTAAAGAACCAGGTTTGGTGATACCTGCACACATACAAACACACACACACACACACACAGGCACACATCTATGCAAGCACTTTTGATACCAGTTTTCCCTGGATCTCCTTGTTACTTTCCTATTTATAAATCTTTTTTTTCATCGAGCCTCCCCAGATCATTGTTTGCTAACCTAGCTGCAAAGCCTGTGAACCACCACAATGTCCATGGCAGGAAAATAGACCTAAGAGTGCAGTAGCGGCACTTATATCTTTAAAATAACTAACAGCTACCTAGTTAGACTTAAGGCCCGCTTGACAGAAGAGAATTCATGTGTAGCACCGTAAACGTAGCTAACTTGTAGCTGGTGGTGTCAGGGACCGTAGAGAAGAACCTTCTACTGCATTTTCCTGTTAGTACAATTACCAGTTGCATTTAAATACCTTACCTTATTTTCACTGCTAGGTGTAGCTCCTATCCCTTATCAAAGAAGTTTCCTTTTACAGTAGACAGAAACAAAAATTTACAACTGGGTCAAAATTCAGACAACAATTGACCATGGTTGATCATCTGTTGATACATCTACAACACAACCCCTAGACATTGTGGCCGCGGAGGCCCAAACAACATCACGGAAGAGGGAGAAAATATTTGTAAGAGGTAGAGGAGAGTACTTGTGTGTTAAATACTCAAAAAATAAAAAAATTAAAATGGAGAAGAGAGTTTTAAATTTTATTATTATTATTAGTTGTATGTGTGAGTGAGTGTGTGTGTATGTTTGAGAGGTAGAAAGCGATACAGAGAGACACAGAGTGAGAGACAGATAGATGGAGAACCAAGCTCAGGTCATCAGGCTTGGGCTCCGAGTGCCTTTATGCACGGGGCCATCTTGCTGGCTCTGAGAAAGGCATTTTAAATAATAGCAGACACTGATCCTCTGCTGCCCACAACATAAAACCAGTCCGTGTGCACTGTGCTGCCATTTCCCAGGTCTGCATTATCTCTACTCGGAACAAGCTGACCTTAGCCAGACCCAGTTGTCCCCGAAGTGCAGAGCAAGAAGTTCCTGGACAGTCGGAGCTCTCATGCAGGTTCTTACTCAGTCACTAACTTGATGTTCAATAGCAGAAGTTCCTTTGCCTTAGTAAGGACATATTCAGTTCTGCAGTTCACATTTTGGAGCTGCTGTGGAATCAGACTGACATAGGAGTTCTGTCTGCAATTATATGATTGCTCGTCCTCATTTTTTCTCCGGATCTGTTGACCCTGGAACCAGGTTTCCATGGGAACACTTCTCTAATAAACAACTTCTACACAGATCTCCGTCTTGGGCTCTACCTGGAGGAGTGCCGAATTCTTAATCTGAGAAATGAAGGGTGGGATGTTTACCATTTGTGTGGAGCACGAATCTTGATCCTTCACTCCCTCCTATCTGTTCTTTTTGTATGGGCTGGTCGTTTGTGCTGAGTGGGTTTTCTCTCCTAGATTCACACAGCTGCAACGCCTCTATGCATTTTCTTTACCTGTTTTCTGGGTCATATATAATTTGTTTTCTTTACCTCGCGTCTGCAGATGGAATGTCAAGTTCGGTTATTAACTAAAGCAGGGGCAGCAAATGAGCTTCCATTGTAATACAGAGTGGAAGGCCTGTACTGTCTGACTATTAAATTAGATGTTTGTTCTTAAGAGTTTATGCAAATGACTATCAGAATAACATCAGTGCTTTTTACCCTGCTTTTCTAATTTTTTTTTTTGTTATAAGTGAAGACCGATCAAGTAAATTGGCTTTCTGTGTCTATTATAAAATGGTGATTTGAGGTTTTCCTCATCAATCACAAAGCATTCACATTTCCAAAATGTAGCAACATAGCTTTTTTGAAATAAGTCCATCTAACAATTTAGTTTGCCAATACTTATGTAGGGCTCATCTCTATATTCATAAATGTGAATGATCTGTATTTTTTTCTTTTCTGGTATTACTCTCAACCATATAATACAAATTAGGAGGTACAGACTTTGTGCTATTCAATGGAAGAATATGCAACACTCCAAGTTGGATAATTTGTCATTTAATAGTAAGTGAGCATGATCTCTTCTCCTTGGAAGATTTGTAATTACAGATTTAGGTTCAATAAATAACCCTAAATAAAGCACTACTCATAAAGTCCTAGCTATAGGTATATAAACATATTTGAGGACTGAGGGGCAACACATCTACTAGCATTTTAAAGCAGTGCTTCTGAACCTGTGGGTCACAACCCTAACAGGGATTACATATCAGATATCCTGATATGTATATGGGTTACATAACAGATATTTATATTATGATCCATAACAGAAGCAAAATTACAGCTATAAAGTAGCAACAAAATAATTTTATTGTTGAGGTCACTGCATCATTAGCATGATTGAGAACCAACAGTTTAAAGCAACAGTTTAGAATTGATTCAAATCAGATGCCTGCTCTGGAGTGAATATGTCTTTAACATTTCCTTACTGACTTCTTTTTAATTAATTTTTACACTCCATATTTTATTCCTCCACACCCCCTGTTCACCCTCTGACTGTTCCACAACCCATACCTCCTCCCGACCCCCCTATATCCACATGGATGTCACCACCCTCCACCCCCCTGATCTCTAAACTCCCTGGGTCCTAGAGTCTCTTGAGGGTTAGGTACATCATCTCTGAATGAACACAGACCCAGCAGTCCTCTGCTGTATGTGTGTTGGGGGCCTCATATCAGCTGATGGATGCTGCCTGTTTGGTGGTCCAGTGTTTGAGAGATCTCAGGGGTCCAGATTAATTGAGACTGCTGGTCCTCCTACAGGGTCGCCCTTCTCTTCAGCTTCTTTCAGCCTTCCCTATTTCAACAACAGGGGTCAGCTGCTTCTGTCCATTGGTTGGGAACAAATACCTTACTGACTTCTTAAAGGTGTGTAACACTTCTTGTACTGTCTTGGATGCAGAATCCAAGAATAAGTTAAAGAAATGAAAGTGTTTCTTCAGTGGTAGCCAGGGCTTTCTCACCAGGTGGTCACATTCTGAACTTTTAATTTCCTGAACACTTTGCTGAGTTAATCTTTATCAACTGTTAAAATTAAAAAACAAACACCCAAATACAAACACCCAAAGACAACTACTTTGAGAGTCTTCTGCTCCAGACAGACATGGCAACTGTGGAATCCATTACTCTAAAATTAAAATGATACACCAATCAACATCATCTATGTGAAGTAGTTATACCTTCAGGAAATCCCCATTGCCCTAAGAATATTAATATTTTCTCCTTAGAAAATGTCACACAGCATATAAACTTATTCAGATATAGGCAATATCAGAAAAGGTGGGAGAAAGTGTAAGACTCCACACGATGGAATTTGCTTACTAGTCTTTCTTGATTTAGTCAGTAGATTAGTCCTTTTTCTACAAAAACTTCAGTTCCTCAAGGGCAGTTCACTTTCCTTGATTTTATTGTCCTTCCACATGATTCCTGGAAAGTTCTATGCTCACTGATGACTCAATAAAGGCATGACAAGTGGGTGTATTTTAAATCCATATATTCCAGATGGACACATAAGCAAATGAACTCTGACTAAACCTAGTGCAGGCTTCTATAAAGGAATGTTTATGAACATATATATTTGTTAAAGAACACTCAGGAGTACTTCTTTATAAAAAAAGGCACAGGAAAACCCCTGAAGCCAATTGCATATCAGAAATACATCCATTCATCTTTTGCCAAGCAGCATGAAGTAAAGACGCCTTTGAAAGGAATTGCCCTTAGAATGGAGTCATGGTTTAATGGGCTTTGTTTGGAAAACCTTCTTTTTAGGAGCCAGCACCTGCATCCAACTGACAATCTCTGCTTCTGGGCACAGAATGGAACGGATAATGGTACCGATGACATTTACAGTCCAATGTTTTAAGAATTAATTTACAGTGGAGATGGTTCTTTGTGCAGTGAATACATCACTACCGTGAAAGGTTGATGCCTACTTTATCAGCTATAAACCATGCAGACTAGCTTAATCCCTTCAGAAGGCAAGCACTGCAGACATTATTCAACATAGCCTGTGACTCAATAATTCACTGGGAAGATACTTAAAATTTGGAAGTTATGTCACGTTGGTGAAAACAAGAGCAAAATCCTACAGGTGGGGGCGGAGGGGAGGAGAAAGAGAGAGAGAAAGAGAGAGAGAGAGAGAGAGAGAGAGAGAGAGAGAGAGAGAGAGAGAGAGAGAGAATATAACCATGGAAGATGTTCATGGTCCTTCCTCCCCTGACCACACTTTGTATTATTTTTGATAGTTCCATATACTTGAGCTATAATGCACCAAAATAGTTTTAGTCATTGATTTTTCTCTTCATCATAACTTATAGCTAGGCCACCCATTTTATTAGAAAAAATCCTTTTGAAAAATCTTATTAGAAAAATTTACTTGAAATATGTCCTCATATTCTATTAATGGTTTTAAAATGTTGCTGGCCACTTATGGTTAGACAAATAATGAATAATCTCTTCCTTTCAACTTCTGGAATATTCACTAAATGACTCTAAGAATCTGTTCTTTAGGGAGAAGTTGGTTTCCAGTCTAAAGTTACTGAAACATACTGTCAAAAAAATTCAGATCTAAGTATTGATCATATTTTTGAAGATATGAAAGAAACATAATTGTAAAATTAATGACTGACCAGAAAAAATAACCAAAGTGGGTGGCCATACTACAATAAGTGAAAACTCATCACTGAAAGGTTAGCTAGTGGGAAACAGAAGACTTTTGTCAAAAGTACCAGTACCTAGTTTTAGTTATGAAACAGACTGGGGATAAATTCTTTGATTGAAATTACTATTTCTGTGTATTTAACTTAGTATTTCTCCCAGAATGCCTGAATATAATCAGTATGTTTGGGGAAGAGGTATTTTAAATGAGGAGCAACATCAAAATAGATTCACTACAATTAGCATTTACAAGCCTTTTATTAGGGTTTCCTTGGAGCTTAATGTATTTTTAGGTAAGTCTGGTAAGTAAAGCGGTGTCCACTTACGTGAACATCTCCTTTCTCTCACAACTGCAGCCTTCATCCTCAAGTAAACACAAAGATATTTCATTTATCCACCTACAATAAGCATTAGATCCAGTTTGGGGAATTAACGGCCTGAAAGAGAAATCTCACTTGGACAGTGCTGCAATAGGACATTCTGAGTCGCTTCTCGCTATCTAGTGTTGTTCTGTGGCTGTGGCTGTTTGGAGACAGTGTGGTTCTATGTGGTCCAGGCTGGCCTTGAACTCGCAGTTCTCCTGTCTCAGCCTCCCAACTGCTGGAGGTAAAGTGTCAGTACAGCTGGCTCGGTGTACATTATTCTGTTGTTCATTTAGAATACATGTGAAAAAGCAAAGTTAAATATCACAGGGTAATTGTATCCATAGTTTCCTCATTTAAATAGACTAAGCACCATGGGTAAGATTTCGTAATGTTCTGGGGAATATCATTACCTTTCACTGACTATATAGCAGAAAATTGGAAAATCTTACAGAAGAGGTACTGAAGAGATGTCTCAGGAGTCTAGATCATATACTGTAGAATTGGGTTCCTAACACCCACCTCTCCAACTACAGCATCATGGGATCAGATGCCCTCCTCTGGCTGCTGAGATTATCGCACACATGTAATGCATACCTGCATTACCTTTAGGCAAAACCCTCATACACACAAAATTTTAAAAATTAAAATATATTTAAAATCATTCACAATATTAAAATGGAAACCTTTCACACAACTTAGTAGCAAGTGAACAGACTTACAGAGTAAAGCCAGAATCAAGGAGAGTTACTCAATCTCTTGTCAGTGTTTCTAGTACAAGAGTAGATACAACACAGGCAAGCAGGAGCCACAGTTTTAGCAATCAACCTCCGGGAGAGGAATACAGTTATAATCCCAGGGATACAAAGTATACAGTATCCCAGTATACAAAGGTATGTGGTGGGGGGGGGTAGCTTGTTTAATCTACTGGGACCTAGTAACTTGACCAGGGTCATTCTGACTTCAAAGTTGATTCCCATTAACTGTTATACCCAGTGCTTCCCACATTATCTAAATTGGCTTAGAAGGCCACAAAACTCCCAGTGTAATAGTATGAAAGTCTCAGGTTGGCAATGTTAACATGAAACTTACTCTTATCAAGGATGCTAGGAATGGAGACTATTTAGGTTTTGTCCTGTCCAGGACTTTAGTTTGGACAATTTTACTTTGAGGCTCTATTTTTGATTAGTTAAGCCAGTCATCCTGTTTGGCAGAGTTGTACAGTGTAGCTGTGCTTGCTTTAACCAGCTGTCACATTCCACCCCAGAGGTGGGTGAAATGATTCTTATTTATATGTAATTCTAAAAGGATTCTTAGATGCTTTGAGTTGGCAACATATCAATTCAAGACATTTCTCTCTCAAACATAGCCAACATGAAAGACTTTGAAATTCTTTATCTGACTTTATAGAAAATTCTTCCCATCCCTCACCTGTTCATAGACTATTTTTATGTAACTATTTCTAACTCCATGATTGTAAAATGATGACTCTGAAGTAGATTTTTTTTTCATGATGGATAGATTCTAAATTTATATTAGACTATTGATATCGTATATCCTGTCTTTCTGAAAGAGGTTATACCATTTCAAACAGGATGGATTTTTGATCTACAATCAGACTGGATGAACTTAAATAAATTACCATTTTTATTAGATATTTTCCTTATTTACATTTTAAATGTTATCCTTTTTCCTTGTTTCCCCTCTGAAAATCCCCTATCTCATCCCCTGTTCCCCTACTCACTAACCCACCCACTCCTGCTTCCTTCTCCTGGCATTCTCTTACACTGGGGCCATTTTAATATTTATTTTTCTTTATTGTTGAGAATTTTTGTATGCATGCAATGAAACCACTACTTTACTTTCCTATAATTTCTGTCAAATTTGCTCTTTATGTGTCCCCTATCTTTGTCTCTGTCTCTCTGTCTCTGTCTCTCTCGCTCTCTATCTCTATCCCTCTTCCTTTTAATAACCTTTATAATAATTGTAAAGTACGATTCATGCTGCATATGTGGCATTCCACTGGAACATAAGAAAGCTATGAATTATCTTTGATCATAATTTCTCATGTTTTTAAGTTTTATTTATAGATTTTTTTTCTCTCAAAGGAAAATATATTTACATCACTGCTAGTGTTTAATTTTAATAACGTGGTTTTGTTGAATCGAGAAATTTTGTAACATACTATTATTTTGATTACTTTAGAAGATAATACATTCAATGAGGGCCAGGCAGGTGGGTGTACAGTGCTTTGTTTTCATATCACGTTTTAACTGAGTACACAACTTGTTAACCAAAGGAAAGTATTAACATTTGATTATCTGTGAACTATTTTCAGAGTTAGCTTTGATGGGAAAAGAAAAATAATACTTTGAGAACTGTAAGCCTACAAGCTTGAGGCACAAATCCAACCAACGGAAATTCTTTGAATTAGAAGGCAACAAGCTATAATAACTAATCTTTAAAACAACACTTTGATGATATTAATTTTTCACTTTCTTCATTATTTAGTGGATCCCTTACTTTGGTATTGATCTGTCTGCTGTATCCCCCCATTCTTTTCCTATTGATTGTTAGCAATGATAACTTGGTTAAGCATTCACTAGGAGTAGGCAAAGGATTATATTGGATATTGGCTTAAGTGAAACTCAGCGTACTCATCTGGATGGAGAGAAAAAGGATAGTCATGCAGTTTGACATTTCTAAAGGTTTGAGGGAGACATGTCATTAAACTGTGACAGCTGGATGTCACCCTCTATTTTCAGATGTCTAGAATCATGCGGAAGCAACTTCAGTGGTCCAATGGACAACTTTTAATGAGGAACACTTAGTACTAAAATCTTAGTGAGGGTTAAAAGACAATGTCATCTCATGCATGGCATATTACAAACTCCCTCTCCCAATTCACCCATGCCTGTGGCATCAGAATACTGAAATACCATTTTCAAAGTCTCAGTCACTTGATTCCAGTACTTGGTCTTGCCTTAGGCTTCCACTGAGTCCTCCTTGCTGAATAACACCATAATAGAAGAATTTAAAATGTACCCACTTGCAAACTAATCATTTTACAGTATATGCTAAGTCCTTCCTCAGCAAAAAGTAAAACCCAATTGGGTAATTGCAATTACAAAGGTAAAACCAACGGTTAATACCCAAGTCTTTGAGCAGTCTTCATTCTTAGCTGTATATAATATGTATCAGACCTCATGATAGTTAAATGGGGTCTTGGAGCATAAGACAAAAGAATTTTTTTAAAAAAGGTAATAGTTTTAGCTCCATGAATTGAATTAATTATTATTTGCTGCTATATCAATCAATACATGTAAACCATGCTTTAGAGTGAAAAGAGTGTGTTCAGTAAAAAAAAAAGCATATTCATTACTTTTGTACCTCATTTCCTTCACAACAAACTCCCACTGATTGTAGGATGTCCAATTTGAAGAGAAAAAAAAAACCCTTTTCAGCAAAAAAGAAATGCTACTCCATAGGATGAACAAACAGGAAAACTCGCAGAATCATTTCACATATGAAGCCTGCTGATCCAGGAATGATTGTACTTTAATCCCAGCAGAGGAAGCAGAGACAGAGGCAGGCAAATCTCAGATCTGTGTGATTTCAAGGCCAGCCTGGTCTATATAGTGAGTTTCAGGACAGCTAGTGCTACATAGTCAGGTAGAGAGAGAGAGAGAGAGAGAGAGAGAGACAGAGACTGAGAAAGACAGAGACTGGGAGAGAAAGAGAGACAGAGACACAGAAACAGACACAGAGAAAAGAAAGAGAAGAAGGAAGAGAGAAAGAAAGAAAATGATATTTGCTAAGGATAGGTGCTATTGTTTTTATTGCCATTACTGCTATTATTTTTATGTTTCTTTTGTCTCATGCTCCAAATAATTAAATTAATTGCCCCAAACAAAACTGAAGAATAAAAATCGACTCCAATTGCTCTCTGTTCTATCCTGTCGTGGCTTTTGCTACCAAGTTTGCTTTGTTATCCCATGTGCATTAAGCTAGGAAAGAAAACTAAATGATATGATTGGATGATTATTCTGAGACAATTGCTGAGAGTATTCAGACAATAGAATTATATAAAACTATGTCTGTTTCCATTAATAGCATCCACACACTTGTTGATGTAAAAAAAAAAATCAGCTCCAAAAAGTATACAATATGGGAAAGGGCAGATTCTGAGACGTTTTAGGATCTGTTTTGCCCAATGATCATTTTCAGGAATGTATCTACTGAATGGACTTTATCATTAGGCAGGAGCTGCTCTCATGGGTGTGAGAAGACAGGTGCCTGCTTTGAAGAAAATAAAGATCCCATATATTACAACTCCAGCAGAAAGCGAATTCTTTGTCCATGTAGTTCCAACAAGAGTTAAAGCTATAGCTCAGTGGAAGAGAACTTGCCTAGCATGCATGATTCCCTAGGCTCTATCCACAATACTGACAGCAGAAAAAAGAGAGAGGGACGGAGGGAGGGAGGGAGGGAGGGAGGGAGGGAGGGAGGGAGGGAGGGAGGGAGGGAGGGAGGGACGGAGGGAGGGAGGGAGGGAGGGAGGGAGGGAGGGAGGGAGGGAGGGAGGGACGGAGGGAGGGAGGGAGGGAGGGAGGGACGGAGGGAGGGAGGGAGGGAGGGAGGGAGGGACGGAGGGACGGAGGGAGGGAGGGACGGAGGGAGGGACGGAGGGAGGGAGGGACGGAGGGACGGAGGGAGGGAGGGACGGAGGGAGGGAGGGAGGGAGGGAGGGAGGGAGGGAGGGAGGGACGGAGGGAGGGAGGGAGGAAAGGAGATATGAAGGCAGAGAGATCCCAGGGCTCGCACTAGTTGAGGAACTAGGGTCCCATGTCCATCCATAAAAAATCAAAAATCACTGTTGGGATCCCTGCTCTCAGTCACTCAGTCAGATGGTTGGCTGCAAGCATCCACATCTGTATTAGTCAGGCTCTGGCACAGCCTCTCATGGGACAGCTTCACTAGGCTCTTGTCAGCAAGTGCTTCTTGGCTTTAAGGGGTGAGGCTTCCTGAAGGAAGTGTGCTACCGGAAGTGGGCCATATGCCCTGTAATCCAGTCCCTGCTCATTCTTCCAGAGATGCAGTGTGACCAGCTGCCTTCTTCTCTTGCTACCATGCTGATCCACCCATGACAGAGTATAAACCAAAATAACCAGGAAACTTCCTTTCTCACATTCCTTCTTGTTCGGTATTTCTCGTTGTTGTTGATGCTACAGCAGTAAGACAAGTAACTGGTTCAGAAAATACAGCAGAAACATTGATTTTTTTTTTATTGCCAAGCTGTAAGAAGCTTTACAAATGTCTGCCTGAATCTCCTGAACATGGGATGTGAAGTAATTCTGTTAGGTATGTGTTCTCAGGGATTACGGCTCTATATGGTTTGCATCTCTTATTTGTACAATAAAAATTCAATATTTGCTAGTCATTGCTTTTATTATTTCCTGCTTAATCTATAATGATGTGTGTTAACTGGCATATTTTGTCTTATGTTCTGCTTTGCAGATGTTAACTTTTATAACACTTTATGAGTGTAATAACTATACTGGTCAATTTTTATAATTTGATTACCAAGTAAATCACTAACCAACTAAAATGCCTACAATTATAATTCTTTAAGTAAATACATTTGATATTATGTACCTTGTGGGCAAAGTGGGGACACCCAGTGCTAAATATTTTTAGAAGTCCTTTGTTATTAAAGCATGGTTTTCTGGGGTTACAAATAGTTGTGCATTAATATTATTCCCAGAAACACCATCTCCACATAGGACAGAGAATTAAATTTCCTCTTTAATCTAGCAACTGTTATAACCCCAAAGGGAGAGTTCCAGGAAATACCACTCTCAGATTAAATAATAGTAAGGAAGCCATTCTAAACAGGAATGTATGGGTATTAAACAGCCACGAATTTCATCTTGCTCGTATCTTTCAAGACAGTACAGATCTTGAGTAGAGCAATTAGCTTCCATATGGTGGCTGCCAATCTCTAGTCTCCTAGACTCAATTTTTATACATGTCTCAGTGAACTTGCATCATGGGCACAAGAAAAGGGAAGCTATCCAGATTCTTTCCTGGGAACCTCCTCCCTAGTGGGTTTTTAGTTTAAGGAACAATGCTGTCTCTGTTATTTCTAGATATTTGTCAGCAGGTTAATCCCTCCGCTGAGGCAAAGTGGTCTACTATGAGCTCAGAGGCAGCCCAATGTGGTGTTCACTGTCTGAGAGTTGTAGATGAACAAGACCTTTACTGCTTGTTTCTCAGATAATGCTGCCTTGCCTGCCCTTGCAGTTTCCTTGGAATAAAGAAGTCTTCTTTTGGTCTCAGTCATTAGGGGACCAACTTCCAAAGGGGAAAGGAGACTTCTTTTTTGCAAGAAGAAATTGATGAACTGCAGATAATGTATTGTGGTGGCTTGTTGGCTCAACAGAACCCACAGCCTTCCACGTGAGGAAGATTCATTGAACAATCTGACATTGAGAGGTTTGCTCCTAATAACCATTTGAGTTAAATCACTGGGAAAGCTCTAAATACCCTTAATACTTCATGAAATAGTACATATGTTAATTAAAGAAATACTTTATATTACTCATTGAACATATCAAGTGCACTGTGCACTTGTAAAAATAGATTTCATAGACAGGGTCAGTGTAATTACATTTTTTACATTATCTTATTTTAGGTTTAGGGAATTATAAAACTGTATATTCCGCCGGGCGGTGGTGGCGCACGCCTTTAATCCCAGCACTTGGGAGGCAGAGGCAGGCGGATTTCTGAGTTCGAGGCCAGCCTGGTCTACAGAGTGAGTGCCAGGACTACACAGAGAAACCCTGTCTCGAAAAAACCAAAAAAAAAAAAAAAAAAACTGTATATTCCTAGAGTTTTTAATATTTAATATTATGATTATTGCTATATATTTAATATTATTTTTCATATTTAATATTTTATTATAATAAAATCATATCACTTTTATCCTTTCTTTCCTTCTCAAGCCTTTCCATATATTTCCTTCTTTTCTCTTTTTCAAATTCATGGCCTTTAAAAAATTATACATAAACATTTTTATACAGAGAAATATGTGTATAACTTTTATATAAGATATATATTCCTAAATACATAAATACAGTCTTCTCAGTCTATATAACGTTACTTGTGTGTATATGCTTACCGGCTGACCAACGGTATTAGATAACTAATTGGTATGCTCTCCCATGGGAGAGCAACTAATTTAATGGAACAGATGTGGTTACATTTAAAACCTGACCTTAAAACCAGCATTTGAGTAAGTTTTTTCTTCCTTATTTTACTAAGAACAATGAACCTCTGCATTTTCTATAGAAACAGCAAGTGAAGAAATTTGCACAGTACAATAAGTCAAATTTATGTTAAACCATATAGAAATCTTTATCTTGAATCGTGGAGCCTCTTTATGTAGAATCCTTATGATTCCTTGTCAGGGAAAAGAAAGACATTTTTTTGTGTAGAAGCAACCGTCCATTCTATGGTATCACCATGCTAATCTGGTGACAGTGGCCATGATCGGTCGGGTCTTAACCCAGGCCTTCTCCCTCCTTTATGTAATGGCTTATATTCCTTTGAGCCTCGTGCCTGAACACACACACACACACACACACACACACACACCCCCATTCAGATATAGCGAAGCCGTCTGGAGAACAGGTGTACTGCCAACCCACAGTTATGTCTATATGCAAACCTTAAGCAATTTTACACAAATAGTCAAAGTTAGAGATTGAGTTAGAGTGCCCACTGTAATCGCAGCACTTGAAAGGCACAGACAGAGCAATCATAGCAGGCTCACAGCTAGCCTGTGAGTTCGAGGCCAGCAAGGATTACACAGCAAGACCTGTCTCAAAACAAACAAACAAAAAAACAAACAACAAGCAACTTAGAGGATATGGGCATGTTCTATATTTGGCCTCTATTAACATCTACTCTCTGTCCCTCCCAGGTAGATTCTTTGTGTCCTTCTCAGGTGGAATACTTACCAAAAAATGTCTCAATGATTATTTCAATTTAATTTTCTGGTTAATCATCCAATTTTCATCTCAATTTCTTCAGATGAGCTTCAAGGGGAATAATACAAAGTACCGGTCCATCTCACAGATGCATATTTACACACATTCATAATGTGGATAACAAAACTTCTAAAAGACTATAAAAATGAAGGAGAATACCATATATTTCACTTTGCGATATGGTTTTGAAGATTTCTTATGCTGGCTTTCTAATAATAGGAAAAATATCCACCTCCTTTAAATGTTTTATTGATAATAATAGTATATTTATTTATCAAGCTATCTTAAGCCATATACAAAAGTTAATAAAACCTGGCTCATGATTGGCAAAGTACTGTATATAGTCAAATGACATAATATCTTTTAAGCTTTTTGCTTAAACAAATGATATTATCTTGTAAATTTTTACTATCCTTTTTTATATACAACTCGATATTGTGTAGAATAACAACAAAGAAAAGGGGGCTTCATTTTCCAGGCATTCTTGAAATATGTTTACAATGGAAATGTAATATTTTTGTAGGTAACATCAACAAGTCTAAAGGAAATTCATAAATTATTTTCATACTTACCTACAAAGCTAACTGTGTGATCAAATTTAACCCATTCTTAAATGTTTCATGTTCGTGATTTGCTAATTTAATTGGGGATGTTATTTTTAAAGGCCAAGAAACAAATTAGTTATTTCAGTAAACAATTTTATTTATAGTGAAATTTACAAAATTTTTATAGTTTGAAATTGCCCACAATGTATTATTTATTGCTTACATTTAAAGACGTATTTCTTATAAGAAAAGATGAAAATATGTATCGTTAGGCAGAACTGTTATCTTTTCATTTGATACACTATTAACAAAAGTTTAAAGAGAAAAGCAAAAGTTAAATATATTTTTAATTCCCTGTAATGGATTCCAAGCTATTAAAATGGTTTTTATTTTTTTGAGGAAAAAATAGAGCTCTAAATACCAAAGTTATTTTGATGTGCAATATTTACAATATATATGTATAAGTTAAGAATTACTATAAGTAACTGTCAATTAATTTCCTCCGTTGGAAAAATACTTCTGGAACCATGTATCTAAAGCAAACGAAAGCTGAAAATGAAAGCAAAAAGAACAGGCAGAGGAGAAGTCATCATTGCAAATGTGACGTTCAGTTAAATACATTTTCTTATAAAGTGGCAAGACAGTATTTACAACTGCAAACGCGCATCTTCTGCCCAGCTTGTCTTCCCTTCAGTTCTCCCATGCAGCACGCTCTCCTAGCAGGACTGATGATCAGGAGATAGCTCATAATACGTGATAGATAAGTCTGGAACTAGAGGATCCTGGGGTTGCAGGCTGCGAATTGGTGCTGGCAGCTGGAGAGAGAGAAGCTGCGTCCTGGAGAGCCAGCTCGGACGGTTCTGCAGACGTGATCCGATCCACTATGCTGGACAAGCAATCCAAGCTGGATAAGGAGCTTTTATCTGCGGCGCATGCTAATAGCACAAGGAGAAAAGTGCTTTAAGAAAACTATCCCCACACGGACAGGCTTGCTTGTGGTGCCCTTTAAACCGTAGGTCAGCACCTTTGACCACATAGGTCAGGTGATCACAGAGCGACTGATGTAAAAATTTGCAGTAAATATCTAGCCATTCCCGAGGGTGGAGGTGTGGAAGACCCCTGGTAATATTTCAAACAAAAGTGAGTGTGTATGTGTGTGTGTGTGGGGGGGGGGGTTGTGCATGTGTGTATGCGGGTCTGTTTGTCTGTCAGGGTAATCTGGAGCAGAAAATGGTCCAACGCCTCCCCCATGACAGCCATCATTTTTATTCCTTTTCTAAATACTGCTTGGAAAGACAGACTGCCATGACAGACTGAATTATAAGACTGAACAGATCTTTAAATATGTCTGAAGTCATCAGTTCTTACCGTTTGAGACATCAGGACAGTAGATGCTGTCAAAGCCGCTGTTCTTTCGGGACCAGACAGGGCTGTTACATTCAGGCTGTAACACAAAACACACAGAAATGTATTTTTAAGCCTTGGCAAAAGACGAACAGACCTAGAGTGAGATCATACCAGGCCCCCTAGCTCAGGAAACCGAATGGTCTTAGTTCCCTCCGTGGCACTGATTTAGGAAGGGGTTGCTGTCTCCAAATCTCCAGGGCACCAAGGTCAGTCTCGGTGCTGGGAGAAGAGGAAAACAGAAGCAAAAGGAAGACTATGAAATCCCGCAGCAATGTGCACTGGGTTAACCATGCAAAATGGATTGAGGTAGAAGGAAGCCACACTAATTCTGGGAAAGAAGACTTTCCCAGGGCAAAAACACATTAAAACCTGCCAACACTGGAACAGATGCCCTCTAAAAACAATGTATCAACATTGCCTGCCTGCCCAGCCTCAGAGAAGGAATTGGGATTGTGCTGGGGATGCTTTCTAATTATTTACTGAGTTATAGACACTGGGTGGCTGCTGTAAGGCAGAAATAACGGAGAAAACACTTCTTTAGTCACTTAAGAGAAGGCCAACTTTTACTACCATCCACATGCATCCGGAACCAGCTAAGAAATCAAACTATGACTTTTTTTTAAAATCTTTCTTTGAGCAATGGTCCCACTGTACCTGGTTTAGGAGAGGTACCGGGACCTTTCACACAGACTAAAGGATATTGGGTCTTGGAGTTGAGGCTTACCATGCCATCAGAGCAGTTGGAGGTGGGGCTGGTTGGCTCGGAGCAACTCTGCCCCGGCAGGCTGTAATAGTTCTCAACCTGTTCCCTCAGCAGCTCCTGAAGGCTCTCAATGTAGCGGATAGCATTCCTGAGGATCTCCACCTTCGGGAGTCTCTGGTTAGGGTTGGTTGTGGTGCACCTCTTGAGCGTCTCGAAAGCTTGGTTGACCTTCTTCAGGCGTCTGCGCTCGCGCATGGTGGCGGCCTTGCGCCGATCCATGGTACTGGACTTCCTCTTGCAAGCTTTGCAGGCCCACATGAGGCAGTGACCTGCCTGGTGGTGGCCAGTAGGTGCACGCACGTGCTCCTCGTCGTCTGAGCCCTGCAGCTCAGCTTTGTGTGCTCCGAAGGCTGACCCTCTTGGCTCAAACTGGTCCCCAAACTCATCCTCTGGGGAGGGGATGCAGGAGCCTTCATAGAAGTACTCGGAAGGCGAGAACCGGCAGCTGTCTGTCATGTCCATTCTTCAGAGAAGCGGGTGGGAATACCTGGACTTAGCAGAGAGGGAGAAACGCCAGTCCCTGGCTGCTGCAGACCAGCAAATCCAGGCAGAGCTCAGGGTTTGGGATTGTTTCTCTGTAATTAACAAGGACAGATGCCCGTTGGCCAGGGTCAGTCAGTGGCTGAGGTTGGGGCTCTTTATATATTCCTGGGGGATGGGAAGGGAGGCTGGTCCCTGTAGCTTGGGCATTATTAGCATATCCCACCACAACCCCCACAGGGGCTGTCTGGGCAAGCCTCTTGTCTTTCTTCTAGAGACAATTTGCTGTTTACTGGCCCCTTTGACACTAATGATTTTACTACAGCCTAACCTGCTCAGTGGCCTTCTGGATAAACTAAACTTAGGATCACTTAAAGGGGTTGGGGTTGGCTTCTTGAAATTACTCACACTTTAACACAATCAGCAGTCGCAGCAGCAGCGTCAGAGCAAGACATTAAACTCTGTGTTTTCATCTGATACCAAAAGGGAACCTAGCTTCTGGATTCTGAACACACGGGATCTCCGGTGCGTGCTTCACATTTTCACGAACTTCACCAAAAGATTGAGTCAGTTTGTACGCTGGTAATAGTCGGTAAAATAGCGATGTGATATTTTCATGGATAGACTGAATCTAGAGCGTGGTGTTACAAAACCTGTTCGGTAAAGACCAAAGGAGTAAAGTTCTGATGAGATGGTCATCTCATGGGCATGACAGTAGCTGGAGCTTCCTTTCTGAGATCGTCTGGCTCTGTCAGAGGTCACACTTTTCTTCTGCTGCCCTGAAAAGGAGATGGCCTTAGGTGGACCAGGTGACCCTCCCGCATCCCTCCCTTCTGAGCTTCCATCCTGTCCCCTGCCCCACCCCCCACTTGCCTATTGCCTCTCCTTCTGCTTCTTCGTCAGACCTAGGTTTATACCTGCACAGGGAGATTCCCACGCCTGAGGATGGGCACCGGCAGCAGTCCAGTTTCTCACAGTAAGCTCCCCTTCTAGCCTGGGGTTTCTTTTCTCCAGAGTCTGCCGCTCCGCCCTACCATTTCTACAGACTAAACAGCCAGCCAGGCTTCGGGGTCGCTAATTTTCTGCTTTCAGGCCAGCTAACACCGTTACAGATGGGTCCCAGCTGGCCAGCTCAGAGAGATCCTGGGCTAGTGTAAAATTTCCAGCTCCTCTAAAAAGAGTGACTTCACACACGTTGGCGACAAAAGCCTTTCAGAAATGCCATTTGCAGACAGGTCTTTGAAACTTTTGTGGACTGAAGACAAAAGGGGAAAATTACTATTCATATAAAAAAATTAGTCTGTTCTTCAGCTTTTATGATTTCTTCTCCACCGTTAACCCACTTTCAGATCATGTGAGAGGGGAGATGTTATTCATATCCAAGAAGCACCATTACTTACGGTCAACACAAGTTCTCTGGGGCTTTGAATCTCTTTTTTGTAGGCCCATTGTAAAAATGGACTGTTCACACTTGAGAGTGCCAACCAATTAAGTAAGTGTTTTGGCTCCAACACTTTGACTCTCTCTCTCTCTCTCTCTCTCTCTCTCTCTCTCTCTCTCTCTCTCTCTCTCTCTCTGTGTGTGTGTGTCTGTGTGTGTGTTTTGCACTTGCCTTTAGATGATGATGATGATGATGATGATGATGACGACGACTCAGAGTAGCTTTTCTGTAGCAGCCGTGATTGACAGATCTGCTATCTATAGGGGCCAGATAAATTCTAACTGTCTGTGAAGGCAAGTACTCCAAGGAAGGGACCTGAAAGTGTCAGTCACTGCACTTGCTAGCTGTGTTTGTCTCTATTCCCTCTACCCTGTCCCGTAATCTTGAAGACAGATTTCTTCTGAAAATCAGGTTGGGCCAGTCTCACACTGAGGGACTACTTAATCATCTGGCTAATGAAAAATCCAACTGTACCTTATTGGGGGCAGAATTACAAATGCCTGCCTTTGAACTGAATACAGTATTGGGTCAACACTAGATTTAAACACACACACACACACACACACACACACACACACACACACGTGTACTCCTGAAGACAAGCCTCTCTTCTGTGGATGCATCTGATTGAACACACTGTACATGTGAAAAGCTCTGTGATGCTGTTGAAGAGGTAGATATTCTCACCCTCAAATTCACAGCAAAAGCCATAGAGAGGATCTGGTCAGCAACTACACTACATAAAACCATGGTCTTCCTCTTCCTCCTTCTCTCTTTGCTTCTCCTCTCCTCCCTTCCTTCTCCTCCTCTCCTCCCTTTTCTTCTCCCCCTCCCTTCCTCCTTCCCATCTTTCCTCTCCACCTTCCTAACCTCTGTCTCATATTTGGGGTAACTAAAACAGAGCAGTGATTGGGATGCAAATGTGGTTCTTACAGTGAAAGTGGAAGACAGCCGGGTTCCATGCTGTTGACCTTCTGACTGTTTCCTAGTCAGCCCTTTTACTGCTGTGTGTAATAGCCACACACTAATAGCTTACTAATAGCTACTGCCTCGAATCTGCCCTGCACGGTTGATTTATTGTTCTTCACCATTTTCACAGAGTAACTTGGTACTTGAAAGGATTCCACCATTTAAGTTTGTTGGTTTGCTTGTTTGTTTTAAGGTAAACTTTAACTCTAGGGCTAATTTTCCCTTGTCCACACAGGATTTGAAGTAGTCTCCCTGTTTTTAGAAATGGCTTGGAGCCCCTGGAAGTGATCCCATTTGCTTCAGACTCAGTGTTGGGGGTGAGGTAGGCTCTTCCTTGACTCACCAAACAGAAAAACTTACAAACTGGAGTCTTTTCTCTGGGCTCCTGGGCTGGGAAGCTGCTGTCACTCAGGGGCCCCTGTCAGTACCAGGAGTGCTCAGAGGTTAGGGCTGTCTTTGGTAAGGTGATCTCAAAACAAATTTACCAGAGTGCAGCAGGCTGTGTGGAACTAAAGAGGACTCAGGGCAAACACAGGCGCGGGCGCTTAATGAGCAGCTGAGGGGAGAGGGCTCTGTGGGGGCCCCTTAGGGACACAAGTGCTGAAAATCGGGTCTCAGACCACGAGGATAAAAAATGAGACAAAACTTTTAAGCCATTGCCACAGCTAAAAAGGAGGGAGGTCAAAAGCCTGAGGTGGCCTGCTAAAAGGGAAGAAAACTGGCTCCTGAGATGAGAAAGGCTCCGTCTCCACGTCTCCACTCAGAGAAGACCTATCATTACTTCTTAGGATAGACCAGGAGAGGAAGTGCGGGATTTGCACGAACGTTAGAGTAAAAGGCAAAACAAAATCGGAGAAATTAAAAAGGGAAGTATAGGAACATACATTTGGTTTATATAGCGAATAGACAGATACAACTGCACACATACACACGTATACACATAACACACACACACACACACGCATGCATACATATGAGAATGCACACTAGAACCCTTTCTCTTCACTTCTGCTGAACTCTCCTTCTGCTTGTTGTAGAAGGACATCCCAATGTGCTAAACAATTTTACACTGTTATCAGCTCTGGAAGCTGGGCACACCTATGTAAACACATTACTACCTGCCAGAGCTGTGAGAAGAATTTGGGGGCCAGACAGCTGAGGAAGACATTGGCCTCTGCTTGAATTCGAAGACTCCCGGGAGAGATCAAAGGACTTTGGAAGGACATTTAGCAGTCATGAGAGGAGAGAAGTAGCCTGTCTCTTCCACACTACCTTTGTTGCTGTACAGGGCAGGGACCTTTCATCCTACAAGAATGACTCAGAACTAGGCTTGCAAAACACTTTCTTTCTGCAGACAGAAAGGCCAGTACCAAGGATCATCTTTGAAAAGATTTAATTAGTGTGTAGAAGTAAATGGTGGATTCCGTGGGAGGAAATATCAGGTTGTTGTGGGTTTACTCACGATCAGACAATGAGATAATATAATGTTTAAAATTAAGTACTTTTGAAATCTAAATGTGGTGATATGAGAAGGGTCACCAAATGAAGAAGTAGGTTAAATGTCTCCAAAGGAAGAATATAAATGGTAGAAGGATGTCTTTATAATTTTAAAAGTGACTTTCATCATCTTGATTTTCCTGCTCTCCTAATAGTTGTTAAGAGGCCCTAGATATCTATCCTCCTCCTCCTCCTCAAAAAAAAAAAAAAACCAACCCCCCCCCGAAAAAAAACCTCTTAACCTCTTAAAAGAGTTGACAGAAAATTGAGATCATTTGATATAAGCAAATTTCCCTGATGTCTGTGGTCCTGCAATGATGATGAAAGTTAGCTTTAGAGAGCTTATTGATATTTGATATCTATGAATTATTTCAGTAATAGCATAACAGAAAACCACTCATTATTTAATATTTGACATTATATGAATCTCTGAAAAGAGATCTGAGTTCAATCCCAAAGTCCTTATCTTTACTAAGATATTAGGTCTTAATTTTCTGCTTCTATAGTCTTGTTTATTTTGGCTTTGACTTGGTTAAAGATTATCATCATTAATATCAAATAAAAATAGTTCAAATCACAAACACACCAAGGATTTGATTGGAAATCCTAACATGTCAGCTATAGTGCCGAAGGTCATATGAACTCTTCAGAAAATATTTTCTCTATTTAATGAAGAGTCTTTCATAGGCAACCTCACTCCAAACAATTTCTCAAGTTACCCAGCTAAGAAAGATAGGGAGGATTTGGTTTGCAAAGACTGAATAAAATCCATCAACAAGGAAAGACCAGGAATTGAAACAAGCATTCTGATGCCGAGTAGTTCAACTATAAACCTTCTTATAAATAATTTAAGATGGATATATTTCCTTGATCAGTTATGACAAATCAATTGCACAAAGAATCCAGTTTTTGAAAATACTGTTATAGTAGCACATTTTAGGGCAAATCCTTTGGATGACAAAAATATTCAGAGATGTAGAATATGTATGGTTAGTAAAGATGGAGACCACCCAGATTGAGTTAAGTATATTTTGGTTGGGTAATTTGACTAGGGAATGCTTTGGCATTTAGTTTTGAAAGTCATGCTGTAATTTGGAGTTTACTAGCTCTCTCCACTTTGAGAAAAAGGGTTGCAGGAACAATTGTCAAAGAGAGACAAAAAATTCTATAGACCATAGATGTTATCTTTGCCAAGACATCTCTTTCTGAATGCAAAGTAGTCGAGGGCATAGTCAACTTATGGCCTTTGATAACTTTCCCTGGCTTTGAGTCCTGACTTTATACTCACCAGACAGAGATATGTTTCTATTCAAAGAATCCTTTAGAATACAAATAATAAATGCAGTTCTCACTGGTTGTACTTGGATTGCATTAATACAAGACTAAGAATTGTTTATTCTCTTGTTCAGTATGATACCTCTTCCTGGCTGGAGTCAGCAAGGACAAGAAGCTACAGTTTGGGGTGACATGCCTTTTGATGGCCAATTGAGATTTACTAATATAAAATAAAATGAATTGATCTTGATGTCAGTTTGTGTCTTTTTGATTCAACACGCAGCATGTGCTATCTGTGAATTTTCACAAGCCCATGAGAAAGGGATTGGCCTCTCCCCCTTTGCTTCATAAACAAGAAATCAGGACCAATCAGGAATGGGATCAGCTCAGGTTGTATAGTAGCAGTCTGAATTTAGTTGAGGTAAAGCAGCCTCACAGAGAGAGACTCAGTTTCCTAGACCACACAACCACCTGCATCTCTCAAACATTTTAAAAAGGAATTATATGCCAATATCAGCATTCTCAACCAAACATTCTGAGCTTTTGACGTATTTGAGAAGTATCCAGACTTTTTCATATGATCAGAAAATAAGTTAGTTATAGGTAAGGCAGGCACAATCACAGTCCCGCAAATCTAAAATGCTCCAAGACTTACCCATCCCCACTCCTACCCTCCACCCCCACTCCCTCCGACAATTCATGCTCAGAAAGTTTCAGGTATTGGCTGGATTTCTGGGTTAGAGAGATTGAACCTCGCCACTTACACAAAAATCACAAACTCGGGGAAATCTTGAATTTGGAAATATTTCCAACACCTATACATTTTGGATAAGGAATTGTCAACTTGTGCTAGCTCCAAGAATGGTTTTTAAAAGGGTGACAAAACAGAGCTGCCTGTCTGCAGGGTGCAGTGTCTGTGGTACTCTCTGGAACTTCTGTGTTACTCAACCCAGGGAGGGTTAGGTCACGGATCCCGGCTGGCAAAGGCCCGTTCCGCTTGCCTTTTACACGAGAATTACAGAATAGCAGTGGAGTTACGGGGAACAGTGGAGGGTAAACAGTAAACCGTGATGGCGAAGGTACCGGTCCCAGAACGGTGATGGAAGGCACAGTTTAGCAGACCTGGATGCTTTGCTCTGTTTTCCTTCCCACTGTGTTTCTTGGTGGTCGTTTTTTACCCCTGAGGTTACAGGAAAAACATAAGCAGCACACGTTGTAAAATCTTCATGGAGTGGAGCTCCTGGGGCTTCGGGCTCTCTCTGGGGCTTTGCTGTTTGGTCCAGTTAAGAGGTTTCATGTGTGTTGCTGTTGTCTTTTGCTACCAAGCATTTAACCCTTCTACCTATTGAAGCAGCCCCCTACCCCCCCACCCCCCCTTTCAAGGACGTCCACTCTTCTGCAAGAGACAGATTGCACTTCTCTTTTATCTTTCTGTTTGGAAAATAAACTCAAACCAAAGAGCACTTGAAGATGTGCTGGGGAGCTAGTCTAGTTCAAGAAAACCGGCTATCAGGCCAGTGTAGGTCCTGGCTACTTTAGATTACACTTGAAAACAGTCTGGAACACCGAGGAGGGAAAAATAAATAAATTGGGCCAAATTAATTGGATATATATTTTAGGGAGATGAACAAAGAATTCTTTTGGGGGAAATTTGAAAGACTTTTGTATATTTAAAATTAAATTTCAGAGTAAGTTAATCCCATCCAGATCACAAACCATAAAACAGTGTGGAAAAAGGGAAAAAGAAGAAGTCACAGAAAGGCAAGATGAAACACTTTCAATTTCCCCTACTAATGACAAGTGAGATATCTACATGGAATATTAAAGTGCCCAGTTTAATTGAGACTACAGCCCCCACACTCATTTTCCTTCCTATAAATTAAGCTGAAAGAAGAGGCCCAAATAAGTGGTTATGGTCTTTCCAGTTATATCAAATTAAGGCCACCTTTATACATGTAGAAACATATTAATATTTTAATATTACAATATCAGGATCTTCACACATTTTATATACAATGCTTAATTCCACATTTAAAATATATCCTTTAGGTTTACATAAAAACTAAAGTACTAAGACTATTTACAAAAGTACATTACATTCTATTAGGGTTAAACGTTCCCACTTTGATTTAGACAGGAATGAACTTCGTTGGCAACTGACAGGAAAGGGTCACGTGATCATAGTAAAAGTTAATACGTTATAAAAAACCAACCAAACTAAAAACAAAATTAGGGTTCTAGAGCTAAGCCACTAGCAGTTCCAACGTAATAATAAAATACTATTTATCATAATAAAAGCCCCAAGGCCTAGGACTTTCACTTGAGGTGCCTAGAAGTTTCTTTTTTAATACTAAATTTTGTGCTTTTCATAAAGTCTGGCATCTGCGAGCCCTAATCTAAAGGATTAGGCGGAAAGGGGGACTTCCTGCTGAGTGAAGAGTGTTCTGAAGGCTGGTTGAGTTACTTCTCCACCACCTCCTCCACGCTGGGGAGTTTGCGTTCCTCTGAGGAAATACTGTCCACGATGGAAGAAAGGCGCTGAAGACTGCTGGAGGCCGACGCGTCCACACTTGCTCCTCCTGAGCACAGAAAACAAACACAGACCGCGCCTGTAGCAAGCATCCCTCAGTGTGTCCCACAAAAGGCTACCGAGGCCATGCGGGAGGACTGCATCCCTGAGAGCAAAAAAAAAAAAAAAAAAAAAGCTCCCGGATTTGGCTGTGCTAGCTTTGAGCTTTCTGTGCTCAGTCGGAGCACCCTGTGCTGTGTTTAGCCTTTTTGCTTCCACTACAGCCCAGTGCCCTTTCTTTTACATTACCTTCCTTAGCAGTTATCTCGAGGCCCCTGGAATGATCCGAAACACTTGGCCACTGGGGGCTGCAGGTGCGCAGGAAATCCGCACCCTCAAGCTGGAAGGAAAACCAAAACAACAGATTAGGAAAGAAACAAATACGCAGGGGGGTGGGGAAGAGAGGTAGGAGGGGGAGGCTTGGGGGTGTCTCCCCTGCTTCCTTGGGCCAGACCACATTTCCTGCTTAGGGCAAGGGCTCTATCTTCTAGGGTCACTGGAGGTTCATTAGAGGGGCCAAGGGCCGGGCAAGAAAGGGGGAAGGCACCAAGCAGGTGGAGGTTATGGTCTCAGGAAGACTTTTAATAGGCCTTTTACATTTCCCTGCCCTGGTAGCATCTGGGCTTACAATTTCTTGCTTGGGTTTGTAGCTGTAGGGGTCCACGCCCAGCTCCTGCATTTTCTCTTGCTGATCCAGCCGGTGCAGCAGGTCCTGCAGACGCTCAATGTAGCTAATGGCGCTCCTCAGAATCTCTACCTTGGGCAGCCTCTGGTTGGGGTTGGCCACAGTCCGACGCTTCAGCGCCTCAAAGGCTTCATTGATTTTCTTTAGCCTCCTCCTTTCGCGCAGGGTAGCTGCTTTCCGACGATCTGTGGGGGCAGATTTTCTCTTGCAAGTCTTGCAAGCCCAGATCAGACACTGGCCCGGGCAGTGAGGAGGCTGTAGGCCCGGGGGAGCCAGAACGTGTTCCTCTCCACTGCTGTCGCTCCCAGCTTCCTGGGGCATTTGGTCCTGGCAAGGGGATAGGGTACCATCACTCCCTGGATACAAAGGAGAGCCCTCTGCCACTTCTAATGGCTGAAGAGTCACATTTTCTCCATCTAAGTAGAAGAAATAGGAGCCAGTTTCAAAAAGGTCCATCATCATGTTCTCCTCCTTGGCCTCTGACTGATCTGAACTGGGTGATGGACTCAAAAACCCAGAGGAGCCACCCAGATGGCATTTAATTAGTGCGGTGACATAAGTCGACCCAGCTTTATATATAGTAGCTACTGAAACTCAATCCAACTTCTAGCTGTCATGGAGCATCAGTCTCCCAAAGTGATTACAGCTAGCGTTGGCCAGAACATCTAGCTCGAAAGAAAACGAAGAAATGTCACCTCTGAGAGTGAATGTGACCGTCCACAAGGCAAACAGGTTAAAACAAAATACACACAGAGAGTCGTGGTGCAGAAAGCAGTCGGTGCTTCCATTTTGGACATTTTAGACACTAACCTGCTAACCAGGCAACTTCAAAAACAACTGGGGATTAACACTGCCCTGCTCCCCTCCCTCTGGAGTTCAACTGAATTCTAAGTATAGACTCATGATGAGAGATTTCATAGGCAATAGCCATTGCTCCAAAATAGCCTCATTAATATTTCCACTGTGGTTCAGCTCTTTCCTCTGTTCTGCCTGTCAAAAAGATGCTATCCCTGTGATTAAAACCATTACCAGTCCTTCAAAGGTTACATATGACTTTCAGCCCTCAGCCTCAATAGAAGCAGGTAAATAATCTCTTTCCTCTCTTTTACTACATCTGTAAGATGAGGTGGGAGTTGGGGAGTGGGTGAAGGGTGCTCACAGCCCATGCTATTGTATGAAGTGACTCAGGATTCTTTCGTAGTGACCTTCCTTGGCTACCTATATTTTAGATAGTGCAATTAAAATATGAATTCTGCTTCCTTTTCCAGTTGAAGCAAGAGCATATAAAGTTAGGACTGGAATACAGGAAGGAAAATAAACATGGAATAAGCCCCTAAAATAGTTGCGGTTAAAAACAAGACACACAACAGTTGCTCGATATTTCAAATGTATCTTGAAATAACAAAAGGTTCTGTACCGTGTTTTTATTCATATTCTCACTATCCATTGACTCCACCAAAGTTGGTTGCTTAGGAGTCGGATGAGAAAGTAAGAAGACAAGGTGCATGTAATGAAACAAATGCTCCTTATTGTATGGTGTCCATAGCCCAACATATACACATGTCGTTCCTAATGCAAAAATGAAGTATAGAGGACGCCTAGATTTCAAGGAACTCTCTTTCAGTCCTAGCTGGGTTGAGTTCTATTTCTGTGTCAATGGATAAGTACTATTTGAAATACTTCAAGATGATAGTGGTTGTTTTATCGAATTTGGGTAAGGGTTCAATAAAATATTATCACATGACTTATGTAGCATGTAACTGCGCAATGAACATTAGTTATCATGTAGTATCCTAAAACTGTGTTGAGACTAAGCTTTTCAAGGTGAATAAACTACAACTAGTGTTTCTCCTTCTCTCTGTCTGGCTATTCTCTTCTCCCCTAAATGTTTGTTGCTCTTTGTTTGATTTTCAATCCTTCTGGAGAATTCTGGAGGGAGTACTTCCTTTTTTTTCTTTTTGTTTTTACTAGATATTTTCTTTCTTTGCATTTCAAATAGTATCCCCTTTTCTGGTTACACCCTATCCCATCCCCCCCACCCCTGCTCACCAACCCACCCACTCCTGCTTCCACTACCAATAAGTCACTTTTGAGATAAAAGTCACACTTTATAATAGATCCTCCCAAAAAACTGAATGAAAAGTGTAAGAACTTATTCTACCTCAAGCATTGGTTGGGTTATGTTCCCTGTGGCTTCCTTTTTTTCAAAAACTAAGCTAAACTAATAAAACAGTATAAGTCTCTCAAAAATCACTTTCATATCATTTAGGAATAAGTTAAAATTTTAACCCAAGATGCTTTATTTAGCACTCCTCAACCTCCATTGAGAGCTTGAAGCTATTTGGCTGGTTTTGTGTATTTGTTCTTGTGCGGCTGTGTAGCTCCTTATCAAGACAGAGAATCACCGTTACACTCCGGGGTGGTAGAAAGCTCTAGAAAGAGGAAGGAGAATGGAATACTTATTGTGTTATTTCCTGTGAGTTCCACTAGCTGCTGGGTCACCAAGATGAAGACTGTAGACTGAATGCTTCTGCCACTCAAAGTCCAATCTAGCTTCTCTTATGGAGCGTGGACTTTGGTTTTTAGCTCCGTTTTATGCCGTTCATACATAGAAGACAATTGGAAAAGTCAACCTTTGAAGAGGGGAGGTATATAGCATTGTTGTTCAAATAATTAAAATGGTCTCCTGCTCCATCTTCTCATAATTCTGTTAATTTTTTATCTCTTCTTATGGAATTTATATCCAGAATAATTAATTATGTTGACAAAGGAATGGAAGCAGAAGAAAGAAGGGAAAAAAAATGGCCCTGTAGTTTGAGTGGGGAAACCCTGAAAGATGTTTGCTCATACCTAAGTCTCAATTTCTCATAGCCTGTCCTTAGGTTTGTATAGGGGCAGAAGAAAATGGCTCTATTTTTTTTGTTATAAAAGTTGTGAAATCACTTTTAAAATACAGCAACTTTGAGTAGGGAAAGAGAAAAACTTGCCCAGTAGGTACTGAATTGAAAGTATCCTGATCCCTCTTCTCATAACTATAATAATTTTATCTCTTCTTGTGGAATTTAAATCCAGAATAATTAATTACTTTGACAAAGGGCCAAGAAGTCCTGGTGGTGCGAATGCATGAAATGGAGACTACATTAAACAATGAGGCAGGTGTGTCAAACAGTTAGAAGGGTCCAGGGAGACAGCTCAGAGGGGAAGCTGCCTGTTGTGCAAAATGAAGACCTGAGTTCTACCATGTAAAATGCTGAGCAGGGTGGCACATTCCTGTAAGTAAACCTGGCACTGGAGAAGGTGGAGACAAGAGGTTCCTTGGGGATTGATGACCCGCTAGTCGAAGCAGAAAAAAAGAGATCAGAGAGTGAGGCTTTGGTTCACAAAACAAACAAACAAAAAGAAGGGGAATGAAGAAATACACACGCAAATACTCACTGTAGAAGAAGAAGACATTAAGAGTTTTCACCATGAAGAAATATTAAGTGTTTAAGAGGAAGGATAGGTTAAACTTCATTTGAATGTTATAGAGCATGTATTTATACCAAACCACATCACATTACACTTTTGCACTCAAAATAAAGATGCAGCATGGTACATAAAGTACTTTTATTACCAAAATTAATAGAGAAGCAA
This sequence comes from Tokudaia tokunoshimensis, assembly GCA_036184795.1. NCBI lineage: Eukaryota > Metazoa > Chordata > Mammalia > Rodentia > Muridae > Tokudaia > Tokudaia tokunoshimensis. The sequence continues at coordinate 30,059,980 of BTHU01000007.1, forward strand.
GACAAAAACTAGAGTCACTAGTAAAGAATTTTAAAGCTTGGTCTGCAGAAGACTTTGCTCAGGTAAAGGCATTTCTAGAATCTGCTAACTCTAAGATGTATGAACTAGATGTTACATATCACAAATCTCCTAAAGAGTGTGGAAGCTCTCATTTTATTCTTTGTATTTTATAGTGAGTATAAATATAGGAAAAAAAGACTTTAAATTATAAATAGAAAAGATTCAAGAAGCTGGTGAATGGGTGCAAAGGGTGGCTTTCCTTCTGGTCAAGTTAAGCCTTTTCTTACTGAATTATTCTCTACTAAATTGTAAAACCATCCTCCCACCATGTTGTAGAACTTCTGTAGTACAATAAAATAGTATCAGTGTTCTCCTGGACATACATATATTTCTACTTTCACTTCCTACTTTATTCACTAATTTTTGTTTTTATTTGTTGTTTTGGAAGTTGTAGACTGGAAAGGAGACATAAGAATAAGAAAATCCTAGCATGAGCAATAACTGTCCTTGCAGATTAGTTTAGTGGGAAAATATGCACTGATTCCAAACAACTAAGTAGTATTTGGAACTCAAATTGTTTACAAAATGTGAGAGACTTGTAATTGCGATTATATTATGTCTCCATAGAACATGAGGGAGATACAGATGTTAGCGAATAGATAGGTTGGTGTAAATCCAAAGTATCCCATTTTAAATAGCTTAATTAATGTCTTTTGAAAAACTGGAGCACATAAATAGTAATAAGAATTATATTGTTATTAGCTGCCAACTTAAAGAATCCCCAGTTCATTCATCATAAAATCTTATACTAGGCAAATGGGAGAACGTTTTCCAATAGTTTATACTGACATTTGAAATTCATGATTATTTTCAAATGCATTTCTTTTGGTCATCAACTTCAAGGCATTTGAATATATCTAATTCTTGTCTAAGAAAAGGAGGAGGAAAAAGTCTATAGATAATGTGATAAGCAGCAGATTTTAACAAGTGCCTTTAACAAAGTTGAATATTGTGGTGTGAGGGAACAGAATCTTTGGAACAAGACACTCTTAGGACTTCCAAGCCTTAGTTTTTGTTGTTGTTTGACTTTTTTTTTCCTTTAAGAGACTTAGTGATATACTGGATACATATCTCATAAGTTTAGTGTTAGTATTTGACATTAAATAACATATCATACTCACATGCTGGGTGCATAATCTACAGCGCGTACTCAGGAACTGTCAATTTTAGTCCCAATTATGAGGCTTTAATTGAACGAATCAAGCTAATCATACCAAATAGATTGTAAAACCTTGCACAGAACATGCTTAAGATAAATTTGGAGGTTTGTTTTAAAGATATCAAAGTGAAACTATTATAAGTAGCAAATTCCAGTTTACCAGGAACGATCACCATGGCTAAAACGCACAGAAATGATGAGCTAAGAACTCTGAAGGAGACCACAATCCTTTCAGGGAGTGTGATAGTAAAGAGTCTTGGAGCAGGAAACCTGAGGAGGAATTATTTAGGGACAGAGTTTTTAAGATGTTAAGTTGATATTTCTGGGAAGAGAAGTCAAGGTTTTTGGAAAACTGTGTTTTGGGATAGCAGTGAATGTAGAAGTTCAAAGAAGAGACTACCAGAGAGAATGGATGAAGAGTTTGTTAAAGAAGTTTCTGTGGGTGATCACTTGGGTTTGGGGGCTACATTATTGTGTAACTGGATCCAAAGAAACTATTAGCAGAGAGGGTAGAGATCCCAGCTAGCGATGAAGTGAAATGAAAGAAAACTTGGGTAGAAGAGAGCAGAAAAGCAGACAGAATGTAAGACTAGTTTGCAGATACTTGGATGGGTGGCCCTGGTGAAGAAAGGGAAGGGAGCAGGCGATGAGAATAAGGCAAATCTCAGAAGCAGCCTTTCCTAAAACTCATGGACACTGAGAAACATGAACCCTGGGCACCCGGAGCTTACTTAAGCTGCCAGCAATGTGTGCTCAGAGATTCCCAAACACGATGGTAAAAATAGCGTTGCACTTACATTGAGAGAACATTTGAGTCACTTGTGGGGACACGGGGGAAGGGCCTCAACCAAGCAGAGTAAAAGAAAGATATGAAAATCCAATGCTCTATGCTACCAAAGTTATGCAAAGGAATAGGGTAGCACTGACCCTCACGCTGCGGCCTGTCTCTTCCCTTGGAAGATGATAGTGACTTATCCCTGAGAAGCACTCATTCTCCCCCATCTGTATTTCTGAATTTAAGATTAAAAATCTGTGAACCACCAGTGTTTCTCCAGGCTAAGAATTCCTTCTGCATGAGTGACAGATCAACATTGGTTTGCTTAGCTCTGAGCAGGTGCTCAGGATTCCTGATGGAAACCTCCATAATTGGGGCTGTCTTGGAGCCATCAGAACAAACTGGTTGTTTGTCCAGAAAAAACACTACAGACCTTTCCACATGTCTGTTCATTTGGAGAATAATGTATAGTATGCGCGATACACACAGAAAGCTTTTCCTTTAAGAATTACTGTAGCTTGTAAACATGAAGTTTGGTATTAAAGGGGAAGTTGTAGGACCTTCATTTGACCTTGAACAAGCAAGATAATTTCTCTAAGTTTCAGTTAACTAGATCTTACCTAAGATTGTTTCAAGGATTAAAAGAATTTCATCAAAACTACTATACAGTCTCAAACACATAACAAGTTCAATATAATTAGTGTTGCATTATGTAGCCTCCAATTAGAAAGGACAAAATAAATCTATCATCCAAATAAATCCTATGAACAGACTTTTGTTTACTTTTATGTGAAGATTTTATGCTATATAATTTTTATTAAACTATATTGCCTTCTTAAAGTATTACATAAATACTTTTGCACATTGTTGGTTGTGGATAATAATTAAATTATATAAGATGTACAGAGTTTCTAGGTCGTTTACATCTTTTAAATACATGAATTACGATATTTACAATATCCACATTATAGAGATCCCTGTAGTTACTGTCTTGCTAAGATAAGCAGATGTCTCTGGTATAGAATGGTTATCCAAGTATTTTGTTACTGCTCCCCAACTGGCTCCTTGTGACATATTGCCCATTTTGGTTGGTGCTTGAATGCCAATGTCAGAGCCTACTGTGACAAATAGTCACCACTGTACAAACACACTATTCCATAAAGCTTCACTACCAGTTCAAGAAATAGTTGCTTAATCATTTACTCATATTTGCATCTCCCATTGCTTTGAGAGAGCAAGATATTTTAGAGAATGGCCACTATATATTAGTTTTTAGCTATATGATTTAAAAACTACTAAAACATATAAAAAGTTTAATTGCATACAACCTGGAAATTTGTGTAGACATCAGACGGTCAGCATATCACACTCATCACAACGTGACAAGATCTCCTCTGATTTCATTACTGCTAGATATTCAGGTGTTAGAAAAGTTTGCTGTATAAGCTCACACTATAAGGATAATACTTTGTTACATCGCTGAAACACTTCCACTGATGTTTCTATTTTCTTGTAATTAAGTATAAGCTATCTTTGGGCTTAAAGAACTTAGATAATAGTGCAAGGTTTGAGAGTTGCTGCTTTTAAAGTTAGTACAATGAAAAGCAATAATATCTGCACATACTTATATCTTATAAAGTAGCTATTATTTAACTCTGAAAAAATACAAGCCACAGAATTCGTATTGAAATGTTTTCAACAATGCTCTCAAAGCAGGTTTATTTTATCACTACTAAGTCTACTCAAAATATAATGTTTTAAAACAGTGTCAATCAGAATGGACAGATGGGAAAATATAACACCCTGAAGAGGGAGGGGAATATGACGTCAGAGGACAGTGTTATCAAGCCTGAGTCACGGGGCCTGTGCCTACATTCTCTTCCTCATCACTCAAGCCTACTTCTAGAAGCCATAGGGGCAGGGCTGTGGACTAGTAGTGGGTCCTAATAGACAGGAATTGTATGGATCCAGATCCAAGGATGTTCTGAACGTCTGACCGAAAGCAACAGGCCACCTAAAGGGACATCATTCTCAGTTGAGTATAGCGTGATTTCAGGATATCACAATCTTTTTCAATTTTTGAAATGTCAAAATTCAAATGTGATCAATGGCTACAAAGAAAAGCAGAAAACAGAGGGAAATTTCCAACAGCACGTCTATGCAATATCCATCCTGTCTAGAGATTCTGCTTCTCACAGTCTGCATGATTCTGCAAGAAGGTTTTCTAGGATCTTGCCAAGGAGCAAGTTTAACTTTTAAAAGGGACCCATAACTTTGTTAAACTCAAAGGATGTTAACTACGGCCCGATCACACGCACATATTTGGTTTATGAACATGATTGCACTGAGTTAAACACAGCATATCATGTGAGTCGATCATAAGAACCTTACTGACGAATTCCTTTCATAGCTTTCCTTTCATATAGTAACTTCCGCTTTATGCATTATCTTTCAAAAATAATATGGAATGTATTTCAAAATGTCAGCTAGCCTTAGTCATTCTTCAATCAGATTTAATAACCAGGAAAAAAAGAGAGAGAAAGAAAAAGCTTTGTTACTTTGATTACTATTTTTTTGGAGTTGAGAGAATGGAGAGAGTTAATTCCACACATCTCTCTTTTAAGAGGCTGAAACCTAAAACATGTTAGTCCTAACTATTTCTAAGTCATGTAAAATTAGTCCAGTTTAGGTCTTCACTTTCTCACATAAGGTGTTACTTTAAAGCCATGTAGCCTGAGGGCAGAAACAACAACAACAAACCAAAATATTGGTGTGCTCATAACAAACTCTTTTTTTCTATGTAAATCAGCATAGACTGTGAGGAGCAGAATCTCTAGATATGATGGATATTCAGTAAAAGCAAGGTGTGCTTCATACAATCATGGATTCTCTCAATGTGATTACCTCAACTCTTCTCTCTTTCAAATCCTCTTGAAATTGACACCAACTTTCCAAGATGACATCAAAAATTTCCTTTCAATGATACTATTCTCTTCTCTCAGCTGTTGAGACAATTTAAGGTTTTACAAACTTTCCACAGGGTTCTTTGTTGAAGATTCCTTTGCCTTCAGGGGACTGGGTGCAACAGTATGTCCTAGAATCATTAGCAAAATATACCTCTAGTTCCACCCCACACTCTACTAATGGTAAAATAGGATTGACCTCTTAAGGGGTGAACAGAGCAAACTCAGGCAGTTCTCTGGATGAAAAGTCATTGCTTGTGAGAACAGTAGATCCATGCAAGAGGTCCATTTTGTCATTTTCTCGTTGCCATCTGCATGCCTGGTCGGAGTGCATCCAGGAGATCTCTGATTACAGTTTGTTCCTAGATTTGATTACTTCGTTTGGAAGCACAAGTCTGTGCAAGTGAGATCTTCTCACAGCACTGACTGGGAGCACAAACAGATCCCAGGCAGGAGGCTAAAGATCTTAGTCCTTGTAAAAGATGGCCAATGTCACTAGGTGTTATTTGAAATCAGAAAATCCTCTCATTTTTAAGAATAGTAAGTATTTAATAATGGCTGCATTTGCATACAGTATTTGGAAATGAACTGCAGTGGCACCATCAAGTAACTGGCCTTTCCCATGACACAAAAGGCGTTTATCTCCTCAGTTTTTGTTTTCAGTTACTGAGACTCATTACTTCACAAAGAAGGAATGCAAGAATAAAGGGTTGCTTTGCACTTTATCAATTTGTCCTGCTATTCCTGGAAAAGTTTACGTTTCAGCGTTGCCAAAAAGCAGCAATTATTTTATGGTTGGTATACTAAAAAGTTGCTGCAACTGTGATGTATGACTGTTTTGACATTCTTTTACCATTTGGTTCAGATCAATTATTGTAGCTTAGCTGTTCAGAATATCAGATGCGATAGAATAACACCAAGAAAACAGTCTGTTTTTTATAAAAAGAGCTCCATTCTTTCCAGATATTAAATGTTCAATCTTACATGTATGATTCTAAAATAACTAGACATCTCACGTTTCCAAACTGCATTTTTACCTCTTTGAGGAGTTGACATTTTTAATATTTTTCTAAAACTTTAATAACAGATTTTTTTCTTGTGTCTGATCAGTTCACCAAAAATGCTTGTTTTTGTTGTTGTTTTGTTTTTTCTTACTAAAGAAAATCCCAGGTTTTGTCAATGGAATAAGTATCATGAGGGTATATTACTACTAGGCTATTTTTGGCAGAGTGTGTTAGCTAAAGCATTTTACAGTTTATAAGCACATTTTCATAATAAGAATCTTAACCTGAAGAAAAGAAAAGTATGCTTGTAGAAGAATTTATAGGATTAGCATGACATTTTCTGAGGAAGCATAGATTTAAATCAAGCTTCAGAAGTGAACAGCAGGACTGTGTTGGGACTCAGGAGTTTCTATGATCTATTAGAGTAAAAACAGTAATACAGACAGAAACTCAGAAAGTGCAGGGGAGGGAAATGAGAGGCTAGGAGGGGGAGGATCTGGGAACTCATTCTGAGTCCAAAATTGGCAGTTAGGCTACTACCAAGATCAACCCTTTAAAAAACTGAAGGACTTCAAAAATCCATACATAATTCACAATTGTCTTGATTATTTACCATATCTGCTTTAACAGAAACCTGCTTTAGGATAAAGTATCTATCTATCACATGACTATCTATCCAACTCTACTGTCTGTCTGTCTGTCTGTCTGTCTGTCTGTCTGTCTGTCTGTCTCTCTCTCTCTCTCTATATATATATATATATACACATATATATAACCTAGCTACTATCCACCTTCTGTATGTCTGTCTACCTATCATTGATCTATTGTGATGAGGATTAAATCTAATGCCTCTAGTATTGAGACAAATTGGCAGTAGGAAATTTCATTTACAAGGCTTGCCTGAACCAAATTTGGTGAAAAAATGAATCGCAGAAAGCTGGAATACACTTGTTTGTTCCCACTCCTTAAAAAGAGTGCAAATAAGGAAACCCAAGGGCACTACTTCGGGAATGTGAATTACCACAGCTTACCTAGGTGTCTTAACGGTCTTTTCACGGGATTCAAACCAGTACCAGTTTGTGGTTCTATGGTTATTTATATTTTACCACTCACCATTCAATGCTTATTTGTTCACAGTACTTATATAGGATAAGATGCATAGAATCATTCATTTAGTTTGAAAGACTATTCAATCTAAAATTTACACGGTGTAATCTTTGCAAGGAAATGGATGAGAATATTTCTCAAAATTTTATCTTCTCTGAGAAGTATCAATATTGTCTATTAGTTATTTTTATTTTGTAATAGTTTCAATTGTATTGGCAGTTTGCTTTCAAAATTCATATCTAAGTCAGTGAAACACATAATACTTATTTACTGTCTTTGAAAAAAAATCTATAGTCTCTATTTCAGTAAAACTTCCTGGAACTTTTATGGAATCTTTGTAAATTGCCTACTGAAATGATATTTTATAATAAAACTTCTCTTTTGTTGCTAAAAAACCAAGCTTTTGACAGAAGTGTGGCTGTTAAGACTCAATTGCAGAATGCCAATTAGAGGTCAACAGAGGGCTTATCAACTGCTTGTTCTAAAAGCAAAGTGGGTTTTTTTCCCTTTCTTTCTCTCCTCCTCCTCCTCTTCCTCCTCCTCCTCCTCTCCCTCTTCCGCCTCCTCACCCTCTTCCTCCTCCTCACCCTCCTCCTCCTCTTCCTCTTCCTCACCCTCTTCCTCCTCCTTTTCCTCCTCTTCCTCCTCCTCCTCCTTCTTTTCTTCCTCCTCCTCCTCCCTCATCTTTTCATTGGTTTTTGTCTGTTTGGTTGGTTTTTTTATTTGTTTTTGTTTTGTTTTGTAGATAGAGTTGCTCTGCCTGGCATTCAGGCTGTAGATCTGGCTGGCCCCAATTTCACAGAGATCCACCTGCCTCTGCCTTTTCTTATCCCTGGTCAGTCATCCAGCTCCTGGATTTTCGTAATCACTAATGTTCCTCCTCTCTGTATCATTATTTTGCCTGCTGAGCTCAGAACCCATGATGCATTGTTACTTTATACCCTCTCCACAGCACTCTCCAAACGTCGACTCTTGCTAACTTTTCTCACCTTCTGGGCCCTGTTGACTCCTGAGGAGGAGCAAAACTCCATGTGAGAAACCACTGTCCTTACCTCTTAGTGCACTTCAATATTCGTATTCACAACGTCTTTATAGCTGCAAAGTATTTTAATAGACCTTGAAACAACTCAAAACTATTTTAATGGGCATATTTACCCTATGAAATAATAAGGGAAGAATTGTGTTCTACAAAACTATTATACAATTGTAAAATTGTTTCAGTGACTTAAAGTATTTTTAAAATTTCCCTGATCTGCATTTTTCTTCAGAAATTATTGGTAAGTTTAACCTCCTGTGCTTTATATTGTGGGTATTGTCAATAAATTAACTTTTCTCTTTTTAATAGATGGCCACTCATGTTTGGAATATATTTATTTTGATGTCTGAATTATTTACATAGTTTTACAGTTTAATTATCTTATCTTTGAGGGATGTAATATTTTCAGAGTAACTACCGGCAATTTTGCCTACTGTCATGTCTGTTTAGTATTGTATTGATTAGGTTAGCCGTAAACCTAAATCTCTCGAGTATACTTTAACATCTAAGCCTATTTATACATTCATTTTCTCACATTTATTTGATGCTCAGTCACTGTGAAGGATATGTGTATGTATCTATATGTAAATATGTAAATGTATAAGGAGGCAGAAAGGTGAGCAGATGTTAAACTCTGTTGGGCTTCTGTTCTGTGTATACTGAGAAAAGAACTACCCCCAAGTCTAGCTGGTGGGCAGAGTCCTGCTCCCTGCTGACCCACTTCTGTGCCCCTGGCTTTACTTGGATCAGCATAGTGCCAGTTCTCCGACTCTTTTTAGCCTTGCTTCACCTGTCTGTTATGAGACACTACCTCTTACCAAGTGCCTCTCAAGTGACCCGCTACCCTGGTTTGCCACCTGTTGCTCATTACTGTAATCTCTGGACCTGGTGTCAGCTTCTACGCATGTGCATACTGGCAGCTCGTTCCAGACCTGCCTCTACATCTCCAGCACCTGTCTAGCAAACAGGGCTATCTCGTTTGGGGATAACTTGACACTGTTTCATCCTGGTTTTGAGCCATGTTAGTTTTGACAAGACCTTTTTGAAAAGAAGATGCTAAGTCCGTGCTTATTTCTGTCTCTTTAAGATGTAAAGATAATGGGATTAAAAGAGAAAACTGCCTTTGGGCCACAGAGAGAAAAAAAACAACTATATAATCCAGCTGTTAATTTTAATGAAATTTGTTTATGTGTATTTTATAACACTTAAGAGTTTAGCCATTGAGACTATAGAGATAGCTAAGCAGTTTAAAAGCATTGGGTGCTGTTGCAAAGGGCCCAGGTTTCATTCCCAGTATGCCCATGGCAACTTACATCCACATTAAGTCCGGTTCCAGGAGATCCAACCTCTTTGGGCCTCTGCAGCTACTATACACATGTGGTGCTCAGCCATACATTGAAGCAAAATACTCACACACATAAATAAATATATAGTTAAAATATTTTGAAGAGCATAGTTTTTGGTTTTGATGCATCTACAATTTTGTCAAATGGGTAGTCACTTTTCTGACATAAAACTGACATCAAAACAACTCAGATCATCATTGAACTATAAATTGCCTAATCCTTTTTGTCAGCTTCTGTTACTGAAGGTTTTGGAGAGTTTCAAGTTCTTGTTTCTTAATCTGGATAACTGGTATGTATGAACAAGGGATGCCAATTTCCCCAGCTTCCCACCCTTGTTTATCATTGATTCAGAAATGTTTTTCTCGCTGACCAAAAAGATACATATTTTAGCATTCAAGTGCTGCCACAAGAGTGTGTGAGCATTCAGGCAAGTTATTTCACTTCTACAAGAGCGAATTTTCACCTGTATTTGTTTACACTCTTCTTTCATATATAATTATGTTGAATGCGACACAGGTAAAACTACAAGAAGCTTTTAGTTTATGATTACAAGAAGCAAGCAGATGGAAAACAGTAAATGAATAATTCCATCAAAGATCATAGGGAAAATGCCTCAAAGACACTGAGAAATGTGAGAGAAATGGAGCAGTGGATGCCTGGATTGGGAATGTGAAAGGTATAGTTTAGCAAGCAACAGAAGACCAGGACTTGTTGTTCTAATCTAATTGTAACTTTGTAACTAATCTCTGTACTTCTGTATTCATAAACCAATTTGACTTAAATCTACACCAGTGGTTCTCAACCTTACCTTACAATTCACAACAGTAACAAAATCATAGTTATGGAGTAGCAACAGAAATAATTTTAAGGTCGGAGGGGTCACTACAACACGAGGAACTGTATTAAAGAGCTATAGCACTATGGAGATTGAGAAGCGCTAGTCTAGACAAGCAGAGGTGATACTGCAGGAAAGGTAATTTTTAATGCATGCTTAATTCAATGGGCAGTGAAGAGTTACTGAAGATATCAGTGAAATTATCAGAGCTGTGAATGAAGGGCAGAAATATGGCAACAAGCTGTAGAGAATTTGCATAGTAAATAATCCGGCTTGGTTAGAACCAAATGTATTTTGGAAGAGGCAGCAAACAATAGAAAGACTAATGAACAAGATATCTTAATGCCACAATTGTACCAGCATTGACCGTGTGATACAATCTAACTACATCGACTATGGGAAATGAACTAGATATCTGAATACAAAGGCCATACTAACATTGGCCATGCAATGCAATCTAACTACGTAGATGACCACAGACTGTTGTAAAGATTTTTAAGAGCAATCCAGGGTTTCTAGCCCACCTTGATCTTTCATTTCTCAGATAAAAGACACACACAACCTGTATATTTCCAATAAGCCTTAGCACTAGAGCTGGGCAGATACCTTCCCTCTCTGTTATTAAAATCTCCTTTCCTATTAATAATCCCGAGTTATTACTTACTGTGTTTTATTTGAGCTGCTCACTAACACCAATTGGCTGACCCTCAGGGCCACATTTTTATGACTCACCTAATCCATAGTAGCTTCTCCTCCATTCCTCCTTCACCTTCTTCTTTTCCTCGTGGTCACCTCTGACCCCAAGACCAGTAATCCTAAACCCCACCAATGTCTCTTCTGCCCAGCTATTGTCTGTTGGTGTCTTTACTTACCAACCAGAAATAACTTGGAGGCAGGTCACATAGCATCATTTGGGTGTATGTACACACTCCATGTCTTGGGAGCCCACACTTAAAATTATAATAGACAGCAAGATCAAACTTTGAAAACAGACAATACCCAGGAGCATCTGTTTTGAGCATGGGTTTAGTGTTCATGTGTGTGTATTGAGTCTAATCTGGTAAGAACAGAGATGTGGTCATATACATGGTGGTCTCACTGTAATACAGCAGGATATGGTGGAAAACATGGCTGTCTGTGACCATGAGGCTTTGTAAGCCTGTAAAAACCAAATAATAGAATCTCATCATAAAAACTGTCACAAGATGAATCAATTCCTATACATGTTTCAGAAAATTTCCTGGACTTGGCAGTGGTTCTATAAGTTTACTTATGGCAAATAAAATCATAACCATGTTTTATGTATAGATTCATATCACCATTTAAGTATATTCTTTAAAAGTATACAACTTCTCTTTTAATAGACTAGGACATCAATAGTAATCTTATTGCCGATTAACTTTAGGAGCAAACTACACTCTGATGAATATGTGTTTGGGGGAATCCAGTGGGTAAATGCACCATCTCAGCAATGAAAATTTAGATGTTATAAATATTCTGTAGCCACTAAGTGCTCTCTCTAGAAAGTACCTGGACTATGCCAAGTACTATATTTAATATTTAACTTATCAGTTGTTTAACAGAAATACATACAGGGATGGAATAAGGAACAAATATAAATTAATAATTTTCTCCACATTTAACTTGTGCAAACAGGCTAGCATGTAGCAATGGCAGGCTTATGAAAAATCCATAGACACTCCATATGATTTACTCCAATAAGTCAGTAGTGTATAGAATTTATTCACTTTTAATGATTATTAAATATTTTCATCATTTAACAATTTCTAAAATAATACCTTTATTAATTGTAAAATAAAATTGTATGCAATTGTCATGTACCAAATGTTCCAGAATACATGTACACTGTGGAAGAGTTAAATCCAATTAATTACCAACTGCAGTAACTCACACAATGAGATACTTTCATGGTGATTATAGCAAACACCCACTATCTGTAATTTGCAAGAATCTGAATACATTATTAATTACAATCACTATGCTATTTTCTTATATCTAATTGTGGAACTTTGAAGGAAACGTCTCCCTCTTCTTTACCCCATGAAGCACCCGATCCTCTGAGAACCACTTTTCCATGCATTCTCTGAGATTAACAACCTTGGTTCTGGATAAATGATCTTGTGTTTATGCACATTAGGCAATATTTTAAATTAGAAAGAAATCTATAGAGAATGAACTACTTTACTTGCAACTTAATTCATCAAACCCAATAATGTAGTCAAATGTGCTGAGAGAGAGAGAAAGAGAGAGAGAGAGAGAGAGAGAGAGAGAGAGAGAGAGAGAGAGAGAGAGAGAGAGAGAGAAATGACTTTGAAATCCTTATGTAGTTTCCTGATTACATCCTATGCAATCTCCTGACCTCCACTCCTCCCCCATAGTGGAAGTTATAACTTTTTCCACTCAAGAATTTGTTTCCTTTAGGATGTATGTTCATAAATACATAGGACTTACTGTATCTCAAGTTGTTATATAAGTGGCAAACTTTATCTTATAAATGTTTCATTAGTCCTCTTTGTCTCTAATGTACTCTATTGTATTTATTTATACAGTTTATATAAAGTAAAATGCACTGATTGGGTGCGTATAGTTTAATGCATTTTACACATAAATATCACTCCATCGAAGGAGAAACTCTTTCATCACCCTTCACATTTCCATGTTGGTCCATTTAGTCTTGACATTACCCAACTCACATAAACATTTATTTTTCATACAATAGCTTAGTTTGACATATCTCCAAACTGTGTATAAATCATATGTAAGTATTCTTATTTATCTATTTTGTTTCTTGGGCATGATTTTAGAAATTCTGTATTCTTGAAGACATCAATATTTCATTAGTATTTTACTACCAAGTTACACTTCATTGCCCAAATAAACCCTGATTCTTTTGTTGATTTCCAGGGCTGAGCACTTGATTTCTTTATGTTTTTAGTAATTATAAATAAAGCTACCAAGATCAGTTAATCAGGTCCTTTCTTGTAAGTGTAGTTTAATTTCTTTTTGATAAATCATAGGACTTAGGATGCGTGTGTGTGCATGTGTTTATTCCTGAGACCTCAGAGTATCTTGAACCTATAAATACATATTTTTGTATTATGTGAAGTATATTTGGAAATTAATTTTTTAAAATATATTTTCTTACTTGCTTCTGAATTCTTTAATTTTGGTTATTGTGTTATGCTGTTTGATATGATGCCTTAGGCAACTGAGGACCTCTGACTTTTCCAAATGTTTGTTTTTATTTTTTTCTTGAGAATTTCCATTATATTAAATTCTTTGAACATTCCTTCTGTTTTATAATGTGTAATATGCTCTTAATTTTATACATCTCAAACATTGAATACTATGGTTTTCATCATTAAGAGCTTCATTCTTCTTTTCCTTCTCTTCTCCTGTGTGTGTGTGTGTGTGTGTGTGTGTGTGTGTGTGTGTGTGTGTGTGTGTATGTGTGTGTGTGATATCTACTGCATTTTGCCAGGACCTTATTTTTGTGACAATTGGTTCAGAACTATCCACTGAAGTCCATTGGCTCACCAATTGGTACTCAAGTAAAGGCAAAGACTGCCTTTTCCCAAGAATCCATCAGTAGCCAATGATTCAGCAGAAAGTGGTTTTCCAAAATCCAGGAATAACTCTTAACAGGAACAATCTTATGCAGGCCAAGTGCAGGCAACCAACCACACCTGATACCATATTGTGGTCACAATGGCTAGATCATACCCTTACCTGTAAGAAGGAGGTGTGGATGATAGGAGAGATAAGGTGAAGGAAAGCAAGTGTAGGTAGAATTTACTCTATACACATAAATCGACAAAGATCAAATTAAATCTATTAAAAAGGAAAAAAGATACCAATTTAACAAATACAGTTTCTTTATAATATGTATATTTTCTAGTAAAACTTATGTTCACTGTCCTTTATTATCACATTTAGACAGCTATATTAAAAATATTTTTATTATTTATTGTGTTTATCCATCTTCGGTGGTTAACATGATCAGCTTTACAGGATCTAAACTTACCTAAAGACAGGTCTCTGGCTATACTTTTCAGGTACTATCTGTATAGGTTAATTGAGATGGGAAGATTCACCCTAAAAGTGGGCAGTGTGGTCCTCTGAAGTTGGGCACTGTGGTGAATACGAAGAGAACTAGCTGAGCACCAGCATTCACCATTCCTTACTTTCTGTGGATGCTGAGTGACCAGCTGTCATCTCAGTTTCCTGCCATTTTGACTTAACCCACCAAGATGGACTGTACCCTCAAACTGTGACTCAAAGTAGCTCGTTCTCCCTTAAACTGTGTGCCATGGCATTTCATCCCAGCAACAGGAAAGGTAAATAACACAGCAGCTGGACTTTATGACTTTTAAAATTATTTTTATTGTGTGTGTGCATATTTGCCTCCCTGTGCATGTGCACACAAGAGTGCAGATGCCCACAGAGGCCAGAAGTATTTGGTTCCAGGAGCTGGAGATACGGCAGGTTATGAGTCTCCTGATATGGGTTCTGGGAATCAAACTCAGGTCCTCTGCAAGACAAGCAAGCCTTATTAAGAACACTCGGCCATATATACAGCCCCAACAGTATGTTTTATTAATGTGTTATGACTGTAGATACTGATCGCACACATTTTCCTATGCTTGGTAATTCATTGTTAGATGTTTTGTGTTGTGACTGAGACATTTTAAAGTGTGTCTCATTGGCTTCTTAATTTAAAAAGGACTTGGGGATTTTCCAGTGTCATGTGTTTTATTTTGATATTTCAAACCTTAGAGTCTAGTTTTACTAAGGGCTCTGAGGATTTCTATGCAAGCCTCGGGTAATTTCTACTCTTTCATTCAAGACACAGACATGGAATTTTGAATTTAGAAAACAATTTTAGTAATTTACGAACTAATTTTGAAAGAATCGATATATTGCAAATATAGTCTTGGCTCCTTGAATATGGTATAATTTTTCTTAAATATGGATATTTTATCCCAGAGTGATACACTTTCTGGAAAAATGCCTTATGGCCACAGATACCATTGTGTTGTCTTTTGTGATTAACAGAGAGTCTCTGTTTAGCTAATTGGAAATTGGGAGAAGAGATAATTATGGTGGTTTTCCTTCATCATTCAAGGCATGCCATCTATGTGACTTAAAGAGCACAATAAGATATTTTCAACTCTGAGAGGATCATTCCTTTTAAATTTAACACTTACCTTCATATGTGAATTAAGGCACAATGATTAATATTTTATTTTCTTTAACTATTACGTAGGACCTAGAAAAGCTTAAATGATTTAGGAAGGATTAAATAGAATGATGATATAAATATTGTGAAAAGCTCTATTAACCACCCAGATGACATTTTGATCTACAAATAACTTCAGTGAATATGAAATTAAATTAAAACAGGATGTGATTCTGCAAAAATAATCTTATTAACAGAGGACAATAATATACTTGGAGAATTTCTACTACATTCATTTTATTTTCAGAGGACAATATTTTGGGCATTTTTCAGCATGTCAAGTTGAGTCATCTAAAATGAAAACTTTCCCAACTTGTTTTTCAAGTCACAATTTTACACTGTGCATGTGTCAATATACTTATTTAAATACAAATATTCCTTTAGCATGATTTTTGATCACTCAGAGTGAAGATATCCATGGTCTTATTTAGCAGAAATCAATATATCTGTTAACATTTTTTATTCAATCTGTCCATGTGAGACATACAAACAAATATGAAATCATAATCATAAAATTCAATATAATCCTTAAATGGGATGTTTAGCCTTATTAATTATATTTGAAATTTCAATTAATGTATACTTTTTCTATCTATGGGTCATAAACTTTTCACATGTCCAACATTTTATAGTTCTATATTGGGTATTGTTAATGTGACATTGTTAAAGTTTTTCTTGGCTTATTAATTAAAATAAATATTGAAAGGTTTATTTTCTTCATTGTAATGTGGTTTATTTTTATATCACAGGTAAGCCAGTCTGAAAAGAAGACCATTGTAACTCCATATAGTTTATTTTATGTTTCAAAACATTTCATGTGTGTAATCCTAAGTGTTATTTAGATTATATCCAGAAGTAGATATACTAGATGGTATTCTACCTGGAAATAGTCCATATTTATCCTGAAACATTTATCCTGAAATCATTTATCCTGAAATATTCTTTATTTTAAGAAGAAAGGTACTTTGTTGAGTTAATGTTTAACCACATTCAAGTTTCAATGATTAGTATCATTTAGTTGAGTAACTTAAGTCATTTTGCATTCCAAGTTTCTTAAAAATATTACTCTGAGTTTTCTGAAAGGCCTTGTAAATAGACTTGGTTATCTCAGTGATTTCATGAGCTTACAGAATACTCTGCTGAACATAAATTTCATTTTAAAATTCAAGTGTTTGGTATGGTTTGTAGAGTGCGGTTCGTTCTTTCATGTAGAGATCAAAGTTTAATTAGTATTTTTGCAAATGACTTATTATGTACATTTCCTATACAGTAACAGAAAAAAAATAAAGCTTGCGTTTAAGTGCAGCATGAAAGGAGACCCACTGCCTACAGCTGCTCTCGTCTCTGGCGAACCATTCAGAGAGACTCCAGTTTCATTTGATTCCTATGAAACACATGTTGCTCATTTATAGTACAAATGCTTCAATGAACTTTGACAAATTGGAGTTAAAAACGCTACAGGTGTTCTTCATTTTAATTCACACTTAGTAGCCGCCTATAGAACTACTATATACATGGGTTCTTTCATAATCTAATTAGGAGACCATTTATCTATCCATCTACTCTCAGTTAAAATATCTTGATGTATTACTAAGCTGTTCAGATATAACAACTTGCATATTGTTTTCTGGTAAAGAATTCAAATCGTTTTGAAAATTATCTTCACTAATTCGTGGGAAATCTAAAACTATTCTAACCCCAGTGCCTTCTATAGATTCACTATTATTTAGAATATGGTTTGATATCAGACAGTGATATACTTGGAGTATAAGCAAAAGTGACTCTCAAGATTCTCTTTCACTGAAGAAGTCTTCCATTTTAAAATAATCTGCAGGTGACTTTAAAAAAAAGCTACTATTCATTCAGGGCTATTTTAGAAGAGAGCTGATATTATTCAGTTGCTTTATGGACATTCACTTGTGAACACACTGGGCGACCCAGGAAAACTATTCCAATAAATCCATTTTGTAGATATCATAGACAATGATCTGGCCTTTGAATCAAACTATGTATTTTTCTTTATTATCATCATCATCGTTATTATTTACTATATTTAAAAGTAAATCCAATCAGGACTTTTCATAACCTACTTTCTGTCTTCCATGAACACAAAAAACCCTGCTAGCTGCCATACATTTTCAATAGAGAGTGTTTAGCTGAAACTTGAAACTCTTAGACTTCTCAGTTGTTATTATTACTTTTTGTAACGTTCTATAGCATAAACATGTTGATTGGAGTTGTAGTTGCTATTTGTTTGTATATGCTCATAAAAAACAGTATGCAAATCTTGAACATTTTTGATACTGCTTTTTAGAATTAAATATGTAATTGCTTGGATACTGCATTCTATATCAATATTAAGTTTTGAGGACACCTATGGAAATAATTTATGTGAATTACATACAGTATATAAATTATAATTATGTTGTACTAATATAGAAAAGATTTTATGTCACTATGTAATATCTATAATATAATTAATATGTTGTTGATGTCTTCATATATATAAAATTTAATTAATATTTCAAATCATGCTTCAAGGTAACCCAATTCATCAATATTCACTTTTATTAGTTCTCACATTTTCTGTATGTATAGTTCAGCAGAAATAAAACACAAGGTATACTTCTTATCACAGAATTAGGATAATGAATACTATTTAGTTATTATGACTGATTCTGTGACAAAACAATTTCATATAGTTCTATTATGTACATTATTATACAGAGAAAAGAGAGTTAAAATGATTTTATTTTTTAAATGTCTTATATGCTCCAGCTTTGTTAATTTCTTTTAAGTCACACTAAGTATACTTCTTTATAATCAGATCTTGGATATGACATCAGATTATTCAGTGTCATCTATGAGGACGTTTCTGTTGGTGCCACAGAAGTGTGTCACTCATCAGCTTACACACATGCAACACAATGTATAATTTTATTGCCATTTTTATACATTTCTACTCAGAAACTTTTCAAAACTGTTAGTGTTGAGTGTAAATCTAACTGACAAATACTCTGATTCGCTTGACTATGTATTTCGAAACAATAGTGGGTGGAACCTGTGCCTGCGGTGTGCCGGTGTAGGCAGGCTAGAAAGATACTCTATAACTTCATATGTGAGGTTGTACTTTGAAATTTTCTTTTCGTTTTTTTTTTTTTTTTTTTTTTTTTGCAAACTGAAGGTCACAGTACAATTTAAATAGCCTTAAGTTTTCTCAGAGAACTACTGTGTGCGGAATAAAGGCTGAGGGGCCCCTGCAGTGTCATGAGGTTACTGTTCAGCTGCTCTGAATCAGTAGATGATATCTCGACACTCATAAAACAGAGGATTCAAAACCCAGGGGCGTGCATGGAAGTACAGATCATTATGACAATCTTGGAAGTCGTCCATAGAAACATCAGCACCACCCTGGAGGCCAAAATAACACTACCAAATTAACATCTACAGCTTTTGTTCAAAATGACATCCAATACGTAGGGAAAATGTATTCTGAAATACACATGCTAAGATAATAATAATTTTATATTTGGCTGATTTCAAAAAGAATGAAGGACCTCAAAAAAAAAAAAAAACCTTGCATGATGTATTTTCTTAAACATTTTAAATACATAATACTTAATTCTATATAAAACAAATAACTATCTTATATGACCGTTTTCTTATAATCATCCATCCGTAAAACCACCAACCCAGGTAGTGAGGCACAGCCTGGGAAGTATGAAGATGTCCTTTGCCCAGTTCAATTTAGAAGCAAGAGGGAAAATTTTGGCTCCTGGGATCTGAAAATTCTGTCTTCCAGTTGTCATCTTTAGTCCAAATTTTACATGGTAGTTTCTTCCCATTCAAGCTCAACATCACCTATAGCAGATAGTAAGATGTCAAAGACAGTATTGTAGTTAACAGTTCAAAGATTTGAATTCTCTTTTTATTTTTGAGGTTACACTTATATAATTTCTGCCTTCCCTATCCTCTCTGAACAACTCCCACCCCCACATACTTCTTTTGCTCTTTTTCAAATTCATAGTCCCTTCCCCCTACCACCACCATGAATTGTTGTTGGATTTTTAATGGTAAAACATGTTCAAGACTGCAAAGGTTATTATCTCAACTTAGGTAATAGAGAAATGAAAAACATGATACAGGCACTCAACGAGCTTCTCCAGTATTTTTGTAATTGTAGTTATGCTAAAGTTAATAGTTCTGCAGTAGACAGTAAGCTAGTGAATTGTGTGCATCCTGTGTCTGCCCACCTTCCATGGCATCCAAAGAGTCCATCTTCTGAAGTGTGGAGTAGTTAACAAAACAGATGGGCTGATGACCTCCTTTATTTGATAGAAGATCCAGAATGCACTGGTGTAAGAAGATATACTGTGCCTGGACAACAAGGAACAAATATTGAAGTGAATGACAGGCTGTCAATGTTTCTTATAAAGTGGGTTATATGGATACCACGGACAATGGAGTGAATCTGACACAGGTGAAGTTAGACACGGAATTATAGTTTACAAACTATTTTCTTCTACTTCCATCATAAGATTTGCTAAATTCATGTGGCTTCTTATTGGCTCAAGAGGCTGTTTTATTGGGTATTTGCCACTAAGTACCAAGAGTTAATATATTCTGTATTGCTGTATGAAAAAGTAGCTGTGTGCTGTATGAAAAAAAAAATCAATATGTGAGCTTCCTTCCTCCCAAAGGACATAATTCAGTAATTTCTGTGTATTTAAAAATAATTTTATTTTAAAATCACAGATGTTATATTTACTTGTGAAAGTTATGAGTGAGCATTTTCAAATACTGAACAGCACTTTTAAAATATATTTGGTAATTCTGTTAATCACTGGGAGATTTGGCTGGCCCAATGTCAGAGACTGTTTCTCAATTTGTAAATACAAGTTAGTTGGCTATTAAAGTATCTTAACATGGAAGCACTGGGCAAAGACTTCTAATGTTCCAACTACATATAAAGATTGAACCCAGTAGCATCTACATGGCTAATGCTAATGACCTGTTAGCATTGCTGGAACATTGTTCAGACTATGAAAGTGTATATTTGAAACCATACTTACTCTTCCCAACAGAATATATCTAATGTTAAAAGAATATCAACAAGTGTCTTAGTAAATATATATAAAACTGATTTGAGAAAACACTTAAGAATAATTAATTTTAAATTAATTAATTTAAAAAGGATAATTTTAAATGATTATAGTCGTATCAGTTAACGTAATGATTTGACATGCTTTTTGGAGGTTTTCAGTTGTGTTTCTCTGCTGGAATTGTTTACCACTTACAGCAATATTTATTTCCTCATGGACTCCAAAACCTTCCCAGTAAAACTTCACCACTAGAAGGGCCTCTCTATGAGAACTCTTTGATATTTAGTGCTAAATTCCAATTGGCAATAACAGTTCCTGGAACATAGCAATGGTGTAATAAATATTTGTTTACTTCATCTCATTTAATTTTTGCAGCTACCCCATTTGAGGGCAGATGTAATTTAGAGAACATGAAAAAGTCATTAGAAATCAAGTTTTGTACTCACAGATGATCAAATTACAGCATTTGATTTTGCTAAGACATGAAGTCTAGTCAGGAAATAACAGTTCTACTGAAATTTTCAGTACTTTCCTAGTCATAAGAACAATGTTCCTCAAATTTATAGCATGCAGTGAATACCATAATTAATAGAAACCAACACAATGCAATTATTTTAAAAAATAATTTACACTCATGAATTTCGGTATCTTTCAAAAAGCACATTTGAACTTGAAGTCACATTTGATATTTGAGGCTTTGAGCTGTCAGGAACTCATCTTCTCTGTTGGAAAGAATGATGATTGTAAGCTCTGCCAGGAGAGCAAACCAGGCTGTGAGGGAGTCCTGTGGGCTCCACAAACCTTCTGGCATCGTGAGTTATTGCCAAGAAGCAGTAGAATGTCATGAAAATTGCTGTTTCTCCCTTTAACAACCATACTCTACTACCTTAAGAATTCATTTTTTCTCCAGATGCTCAATCCCCCATTTCCAGGAATCACAAAACCTGTGCTGTGAGATTTAAAGGACATAACACACATAAAATATGTAGCAAAAGTACTATTAGTTATTTTTTTTTCTTCTCCCACCTAAGTTTATGGCAGCTAACTTCCAGGAGAACCCAGAGCAGGAAAGAAACGAATCCACATCAACCATTAATAAAGGCATCATTTCAGGATGTAATAATGCTTCAGATCCTTCTCTCAGGATGGCCATTGGGATGTCGCTTTGTCTTAGTTATGATCTGTGTCCCTTTGATGACTTTCAGTGGCAGGATGTTGCTAAGCTTCCTGTCCTTCCCACTCCTGTGTTCACTTACTGCAGAGCATGCTGAGACAGGGACATCCCTCATAGAAACTGAAATCACGCCTCAGTGTAACCGAAGAAAATAAGCCATGACTTTTCAGCAAGGCAACACCGTTTTATAAGGACTGGAGACAGGATATAGTCATTTTTTTTTCTGTTTTTTTTTTATTACAGAGAAAAGATAGATATGGCATAACCTCAGGTAACTAAGACAGATGAGAAGCTTTAGAGCACTGATTTTCTGCAAGGAGAGTATACAGGGAGATCTTGTAGGACATGTACTGCATCCTGGGCATATTTGGTGCTTTAGATACTTTTTTTTACTCAGTGCAGATAGCATGCTTGTGTAAATGAGAAAGCTCGCTAAAGAAGAACAGCTCCAAGTCTCAGAGCCAAAAATCATCAGAGCTCAATTCCGAACTCAGTCCTGACTTTGAAACATTCTATTTCAATAACTGCCCAATCCAACCCGAGTTTACTCCGTTTGGCTAGCAGACATGAGCCAAGAAGTTCATAACATACATCAAGTGCTAAACTGGGAATATTTTAATTGGGGTTCTTGATTGAACACTCTTCACAAAGGTCACTTCCACAAAGTTGCAAAGTCTGGCAAGGGATTCAACTCTCACTGTTTGAAGATGGAATCCAGTAAACAATCAGTTCCGCTCTGTCCTAGACAAGAGAGCCAACTACTAATTCTGTCAATACTGTTGGACGTCAGTGTTTTACCCTTAAGGAGTTGAGAATAAAAATGTTAGTTTTCTTTCTATCCTTTATTTCTATTTTTAACTAAAATTAAGAAGGAAATTGAGTTTTTATCATGGCTAGGAGTTTGGGATGATATTGGAGTTTTTATAAGACCCCAAGATAAGAAGCAACGTATCACAGGCTCTACTACAAAATGCATATGCTGTCTTTTACCATGCCAATAGGGATGGGGGGAAGTCTTGGAAGGCCCCACCTCTAACTAAAGAGCAACAAGCAGTCAGTGGATGCAAAGGGAGTGCCAGTTTTCCTTAAGACTGCCAAAGTTTAATTGGTCCCTAAGCCCATGTTCACACAGGCAACAATAATTGAACTCAGAAGTGGTGTGTGTGTGTGTGTGTGTGTGTGTGTGTGTATGTGTGTCTGTATGCATGTATGTGTGTATGTATGTGTGTATGTATGTATGTGTATGTGTGAATAAGAATTATAGAAAACAAAGATGGCATTTTAGAACTACAGAATTTAGAATTACAGAAAATAAATGTATGAGAAGGATATGGTGGTGGGAATTTTGTGTCTATAATGGGTCAAACATTGCAATAATAGTGACTTTAGATTAAACTTGTCAAAAGTTGCTTCATCCAAATTAATCAGTGGTGTAAAAATTAAACCAAGTGAATGGTGCTTTAGACTACCTAGATAGTAATATTCATGAAGGCAGCCCACGTCTCATGTCGTATTCTGCTTCTGAAGCAATTTGAGGAAAGACTGATATGTCACCCACTTGTCCCCTGTCAGCACACAAGGGGATGGACATAAGCATGATCTAGTTCTAGCTAGCTAATCCTTCCAGAATTGGAGTGGCAGTGAATGAGTCCTACAAAAACACTAGAGGTTAAAATGTATAGGTTACACACAGGCTCCAGTGAACAAGAAGAAATGTACTTGGCATTCTTCATGCTTCTAAAGCCATACTGTGCCATATCACAAGGTAAAAATAACAGCATCCTTAACACTAATGCTATAATGAGGTATGCAAAGAACTTATCACTCCTTCTTGTAACCTTTATTTATTTGATGTGTAGGGATGTTTCCTGACTGTATGTCTGCACACCAGGTGTGTGTAGTGCTGGAGGAAGCCATAAGAGGGAATAAGACTTCTCTGGGAATTTAGTTTCAGAACACTGTGAGTGCTTGGAGTTGAGTCCATGTCCCCTAGAATAGTGGTCAGTGCTCTTAACTGCCGATCCATCTCATTTTAAAAATTATAACTTTTTAAAGTATGCTTAAAGAATTTTTCTCCATATAGTTTCTCTTAAGAAAGCATGAAACCCAAATGATTAGCATAAGCTTTAGAAAAGGATTCACTCCCTACTTGATCTTCCATGTCTTACAATTTCTTACTTTCCTAACATTTTATAATTCACATACCTCTACAATTTATTTGGGAAAAATAAATAAATTGTGCTGGGTTTAATTACTTAAACATTTTCCCCAATAAGTGCTGGACATCTGAAGCCTACGGCATCAGCACTAGAACAGGGAATATACCACGGGGTGTCATCAAAGGTCTGCAGTCCAAAAATATTGAGAGGCACCCCAAGTGTGAAAATGTTGCAAAAATGAAATTTCATTTGGTATTGTCAATGCCTAAGGACTCTAAGATCGCCTAAGGACTCTAAGATCCTGCACATTTAATAGTCAGGTCCTTTCTCACATTTAGCACCAACTCGGCTTTCTCAGATTTTAGTAAGTTAGGTAACACTTGCATTTCAGCTTATACTTTGGAAAACATTGATGCGAAAGACCTTTGCATTTACTGGTAGAAAATCTATGTGTTTATACGGTGTACAAAGTCCAGTGAAAAGGAATAGGCAGGAACAACTTGTATGTTTGAGTTAAAGAGATGGACATTTGACTCTTCGTTTGAACTGCTTGGAATATCACTTCCCTTCTGGGAACTTCTGTTACCCTGCATATAAGGTAGAGTCGGTAAAACCTAGACTGATATTTGGTTTTCTGCTCCTGATCTACCGATAAGGATTATACGGAGACTACATAAAACAATTTATGTAAAGGATCTGACATGTTCCATGTATTCCATGACTAGGAATACAATAGGCATTGGTCTCGTTTCCATTATACTGTGTACTTCATTAATGAAAAAAGAAATCTGTATTATAGGTATCTTATCCAAAGTAATAAGTAAAAATTCATAGTTATTCAGCTGATAATACACTGCAATAATCATTAATACTAAGATGCAACAGACATAACACCATACAAATGCACTACACAGAAACTCATTAAAGTCAATATTTAGGTCATTTTCTTCCAACTACAGCCTTTAGCGCATTTTGAAGAAATTTGTTTTCTACACTTTTCAAAGTTGTTAAATGTTAAATACTAAGCTGTGTTATAAGTTGTTTTCTACACACCCACCAGCAGCACTAATTAGGATGTACAGTCAGTGAAAGTACCTAGGCATACCATTAGTACTATAATCTTCACCATCTTCCCCTCGGTAAATGTTTATAATAGAGGAAAACAGTTTGTCACCATGCAGGCTGCGTCAGGAAGATGCTCCTGTGTACAAATGCTAAGGCTGGCAACCCAGAGTTGAGTATCAGCTTGGGTATCTCACCAGGTTCTGCACCATGCACATTCTCTCGCTCCTCAGTTCAGCTACTAGTCCATATATGTCCACAAAATCATGGTCATTTATGTGTTGTGTTAAGTGGTCCAGAGCAATGAAAACTCCCGTTCTTCCAACCCCAGCGCTGCAAGGAGAACAAGATTGCAGGGCATTTGTCAGCAAAGGCTCTGTTCTATTGTTTTTTATCCAAAATACACACACATGCCAATGAGGGGCTGGGATTTTTAAATGATTTAGAGGCCTCCGAAAAGCATAATCTAGTCACAGATTAAAAAAATAAATAAACTCTGTGCTGATAGAGATTTAACATTGCTTTGTGACACATGAACCTGTCACCCCTTTTTGGGCCTTTGGACATTTAATAAGCTACATTCTGGTTTATCCTAGCCAATGAAATGCTTGGAAATTATAAGCTTAGATGAATCGAAATCCATCTTCTGTAAGAAAATGGAATAGCATCATGAACATAGCAAGTCTCATCAGATTGTAGTGCATTCCGAGTGTTTGGTGAATTCCTACAGCATCTTACTTACCTGCAATGTACAACCATAGGAGTCGTGTCGTGGGCTCTGCTTGTTCGCACCAACTTCACAAAGTGAATTAGAGGGGTGGTGTTCTCAGGAACCCCATGCTCAGGCCAACCAGTGAAGTTACACTGCCGGACAGTCATGCAGTCTCCATGCTAGGCAAGTTGGCAGATTAATGAGTGATACCATGAGTTAAAATGATAGGTCGGACAAAGGTGACCAATGTCTTAGCATCTCATGGGGTACTTCATAAAGGTGACCTTTTACTAACCAGGATAAATTCTGCTCACATAATTTCTAGTGAGATCTTTTACTGTTATAATGAACAGGATTGAGGCTGTCTCTATAGCCCAGTGGCAGAGTTTTTGCTTAGCACACAGAAGACTCTGGCTTCGATTCCCAGTGCAACACAAAACAAGAAAAAGGAGAAATTGTGTGTTATAGAAGCTTATACATTTATGTGTGAATGGTATCAGTAAAAGAGTTTCAGACAGACTTGAATATAGATCATAAAATATACCATAATGTAGCATGGAATTCTGCAGGGCTTAGATTTGAAACAAGTTTTACATAAAACAAGTACATAAATACATTATCTACATAAAACAGTTGAGTATTTAGTATGTCAGAACAGGAAAGATCTTATGTAAAGAGTTAGTTATATGATAAGACAGTTGTTGTTGGTACTGTCTCTTCTCTGGTAGTTCTGGATGAAAAAGAAAATCAAGAGGCAGGGAGATGGTTGCCATGAGACATGGGAAACAGTTTTCTCATCCCCAGCATCCACATGAATGGTGACATATTTCTGTAAACCCAATGCTGTGACAGTGGGCAGGCAGTGTCAGAGACAAGTGGACTCACTGAAGCTTATTGGACACCCAGCCTAAAGAAGTTGACATACTTGAGGTTTAGCGTGAGTTTCTGTCTGGAAATATAAGCATGACAACCAATCAAAGAAAGACTTCCAGCACTGCCCACTGGCTCTTTGTATACTAAAGCATGTGTACGTACACGTACAGGTGAACCTATACACATAGCACACCTAAATCTGTACATAAGTACATGAAACACACACACACACACACACACACACACACACACACACACACCTCAAGTCTTTAGGACTCAGAGATGAATGTTATGAAAAACTGCTATCTTAAATAATATAGTTTCTTCACATAAAGGAAACCCAGTACTCTAGTAATTTCTTCCTTTTCCTATTTATGTTTCAACCTATGAATTTGATGTTAATTGTTGGATATTGACTGTAATCACTTGATTCAAAATGAGACGGTAACATGCATACCACAGTGCATGCATCAAACTGAGACATTTATAAAGCAATAGAAAAAGCATGGTCAAATAAGGGATTATTCAAGTATTAATTTCCCTTTATACATCTAAGTCAGTCATATTTTATACCATATTCCCTTCTTTTTTAGTTTCAGTTTTACCCTTTCAATTTTCAGATCCCTGATGGTCCAATTGATCTGAGTGTCCTCCATAAGCTTCGTAATCACTATGTCTCCAAAGACTGTCACTGGCTTGTTGTCCTCTGGCCAGTACTGATGGCATCTGATCTGCATGCAGAGAAAATCAGCAGTCATGAGCCACTGTGAAACAGTTCTTTACAATCATCAATGCTACTAAGTCAAGGGTACATAATACACAGATTTAGTTGCTGACCTATACATAGCACTAGCTGGAATATTCAAAAATATTAACACAATCATAAAACAGCACATTGTCGAAGATACATCATATACTTACCCGTCCTTTCTCAAAACACTGTGTGAGCATTACTAATGTTTTTGCTCTGGTTTCCCATACCATTCTCCAGAAATCTCCAACTGTTCCCGGTAATGGGCCTTGGGTAGCAATAAACTCATTTGGACATAAGTATCCCTAGAAGGATGCAATTCCACACACAGCATCATTATTTATGTGCAAATAGCATATTTTTCCTTTTGATCAACACTAGAAATATGTTAGTTGTAAAATGACGTGATTACTTAAAAATATTATTTACCTTAGAATGGTGAATAATCTTAGACACTTCAACATTTGAATATGAGCTAGAAACTCCCAATGAAATATAGTGCTAGGACTTTGGTAATAGACTGTATAGGACCTTAGATATACAAGTGAACTGAATTTCTCCAGAGGAAGAAGAGGAAGACTTACAGATAAGGGAATTCATATGGAAAATCAGTCATTCGAATTGACTATACTAAATTTGAATTATTAGATATTCACATGGAAATGTTATACAACTAGGTATATGCAGTTGGAATTTAGGAAGCAGTTCTAAGTAAAAGATAACATGACATAAAGTCATCTGTATAGATAAGAGCATCAGGAACATGAGTTTAGGAAGTGATGGTAAATTCGAGGATGATCATCTAGATCCTTTCTACTCCAAGGCTTGCAGATCAAGGTGATGGGAGGCGATTGGTATGTAATAGAGGAGAATCAGCACTTCCAACAGACTTAATGAAAGGGCAAATGAGCTGACATTACATGCAAGATTCCTGAGTAGTTAGCCGGCGATCTCATAATCAGCAGGGTTTTGTTGTTGTTTGTTTGTTTGTTTGCTTTCCTGTTTGAGCCTCTTTGGCATCAAGCATGATTTGAGTAGTCTGAATAGTTATGGAAGAAGAAAAATGGGGGATGAACACAGAGCGGAAGACTTTTGTGTGAACGGGGCACAGCCCTACTGGGAAAAGTTTAATGGTGCCGGTGTGTAACCCCAGAACTTGAGGTGTGGAGGCAGGAGGATTAGGAGTTAACCTCTGTTACCCAGTGAGTTCCAGGCCATCCTAATGTACAAGAAACCTTGTCTCAAAAAAAAAAAAAGAGGGGGATGGAGGCTGGAGAGATGTCTCAACAGTTAAGAGAACTTTTCAATCTTCCAGAGGGTCCGAGTTTAGTTTCCATCACCCACATCATACTGCTCACAAGCACCTGTAACTCGAGCTCCAAGGTATTCGAGGCCTATTCTGGCCTCCATAAGCAGCCATCCTGACACAAGATGCACATAAATACATATGGGCATAAAATTGAAAAGTTAAAAAAAATCTTTAACTGAAGAAGAAGGCTACAACAGAATGAATACAGAAATAGTTAGAATGCTCTGATATAATATTATGATATATTTCTTTTGTAAGATGAAGGGAATCACAATATGGTCGCTTGGTGTCTCAAAGAATAACACGAATGGTGCAGAAGGGAGAAAGATAATTCTCAGTCTATGCCCTTAGAGATGAGGGATGGGCTAATTAGAGACTAGGGCAGTTCATCTTGACAGCGGCAAAACGAGTAAGTCTATAGATGCAGATGAAGAACCACAGACAGCCTTTTCATTGTGCCTGTTGTATCCCTGAGATAGTACAGCCATCTGATTTAGGTGGACAAGTGGGACAGGCCTTGGAGCTGAGAGAAGGGACTTGAATGGATTAGGGAACTGTGGCGTGATTGAAAACCTCTGGTTAGTGGGCTTGAGTTTAAAGTGGCATGATCATGAAAAATTCTCCAGTCCTATCTAGTGGAATTGAAAATTCACACAGAGTTTTCTATAGACAAGATGGGATAATTATCAAAACTGAGAGAAGAAGAAAAATCATTAAAGAAATAGAAGACGGAAGGAACAAAATAATGGAATCTGAAGTATAAACTTCGGAAGAAGGTGAAGCAATAGTTGGAATGGAAAAGACTGAAATTCCGATAAGATTTATGGGTTAGAGGTTATGGTAGAAAGGGGGAACTGTCAAGTTCCAGTGAGCAGGGAAGAAAGATTTGGAAGATTGTGGAGAGGCTGCTCTGCAGGTCGTGAAAGGGTCTGTGCTGCGAGCACCGTGATGATGTCAACCAGAGGGCAAACCACTGGGAGAGGGCGTGACAGTAAATCAACCTTCAAAATGAATTCCGACATCACCCACCAAGAGTTAGGAGGGAGGTAGTGCTGGGAGAGCATCTGTAGCCCTGGAGTTAAATCTCAGCATCTTAGAGGCAATAGTTAAAACAAAAAGAAGCAGATATGTTACATATCATTTTAGAAATGCACACTAGCTCCAGCTAGGTTCTAGTAGCTGCCCTTTCCTCCTTGCCCGATGCCGAAAATGGCCATCTGACTCTGGTTCCTACGGCTGACTTGCTAAGCCACCCCGATCTGTCCTTCCTGAGAACACCTGGAACTACCGCTCACGGTCCACAGACTGACCACCCCGGGGCTGGCTCCCCCGACCACCCATGACCGCTCTGCAGTTTTGCCCTCTCTCTTGCCCACCTAAATCATCGCAAATGGAAAACACCACAAAGCCTTTATATTTAAAACCAGCCAGATTCGTATCAGTTAATCTCCAGCCCCAATATGCCTGTGTAAAGAACACACGATAAGCAGCACACCTAGGTTGGGCAGATAGACCATACACTACTCTACTCCTCAGCTATGAGACCCCTTGCTACTCACAGCTCCTCCAGGTCATGTGGTTCTGTTCCATCTTCCACCTCCTCCTCTTCCTCCATCTTTCCTCTCTTTGTCCCTCTGTCTCTCACCTTTTCTAAAACGTCTAGTCCCACCTTTCCTTTCCGTTGCCCAATCACAGACTCTAGTCTTTATTTGACCAGTTAAAATGGGGAGAAGTTTCACATGGAATCACCTGAGTACAAGATCGGCCCCTCTTCAGGAAGCAGAATTAGCATCAAAATACAAGAAGCCCCAGGGCAATCCACATTACAGATACTGTGTCCTGTACTTGATTTCACGGACTCAAGTTGGTAGATTCAGTGAGGAGGGGAACACGTAGGCAGTGAGGAACCAGGCAGCATATGCCTTTATGTTTAGTGACCATGGATGAGGACATACACTAGTGAGTTAGGTTTGGAAGGAGGCGTCCTTAGAGGGGAACTAGGTTGGATACTAATTAATATTACACACTATGAACTATACTCCGTTCTGCAAAAGCTCAAACATAAATAACCCAAAATATTATTATTCCTTTAAAAGTTTTAGCAAGTATTTACAAAAAAATAATCACACTAAATAACCCACATCTTACTGGATGGTAAACATGCTTTGTATACCATTATGTTTGTTGTTGGTCTTTCTTTTTCTTTTGCTGTTTCTTTTTCTTTTTGTCAAAGAGTACATTTAATTAATATTTTTTTCCAAAAAAAAGTATTAGAGAAGGTAAAGGTCTGTGATGGGTGGTCCATAAAGGTGGCCTGTGTTCTAATTGCCTCTTTCACTCCCTGGGTGAGTTTTAAATAAGATGTATACATCTTATTTTTTAATTTTCATAATACACCATATATATGCCCCAACTTGTTCCTTGCTTCTCATATAGAGAAGACAAGGAGATTTAAGCTTTTTTTTTTCTTTCCTGGTTAAGGCAGCTCAATGAAGGAATGCTAAGGAAATGTGAAAT
This sequence comes from Tokudaia tokunoshimensis, assembly GCA_036184795.1. Lineage (NCBI taxonomy): Eukaryota > Metazoa > Chordata > Mammalia > Rodentia > Muridae > Tokudaia > Tokudaia tokunoshimensis. The sequence continues at coordinate 30,091,184 of BTHU01000007.1, forward strand.
GTTGCCCAACAGGAAATACTCTAGACACTTCCCTCATCTCTTATTAGAGTTGCAGAAGCATGCTGCTTCTTTTTACTACTTTAGCTGCTAGTTTTAAGTATTGGCATATAAAATTCACTTCCTCTGAGAAGTGATCTATTAGCTAGAAAGCTTTCTCCAAATTGGAATATACAGTTTAACTGGTTTTAACAATGTATAATAACTAGGAAAAAATGAATTCTAAGTTTCACTGCACCATTGACTGTACACACAGGTTTTATGGCTGCCCTTATGTTGGTTTCTAAGATTTTCCTGAGGTTACTAGTCAAGAAGTATAAAGTGGACCATAAGTAAACACCCACTACAGTTGAAGTAACATGCATTCATCAGATGCATTAGGTGTTTCTGATGTGATTAGGTGCTTGCACACATTAACTTCTTTAAATTTGCAGCAGCCTTTAGGAAAGTGTTTTTTAAAATTAATTATTGTATTTACTTACATCCCTAATGTTGCCCCCTGCCCTCCTGGCCCCCCCTCCCAGAGTTCTTTCCCCATAACCCGTCACCTCAGATTGTCCCCCTACCCCTGGCATCCTCCTTCCCTGGGGCATCAAGTCTCTACAGGACTAGGTGCATCCTCTTCCACTGAGGCCAAACCAGGCAGTCCTTGGTTATATATTTGCCTGGGGCCATGGACCTGCCAGTGTATGCTCTTGGTGGCTCAGTCTCTGGGACTCCCAGGGTTCCTGGTTAATTGGTACTGTGGGTCTTTCTATTAGGTTGCCATTTTTGTTCCTCATTTATAGGTACAAAATTTTGGAGTGCCTATGGTCACAGACATAGAAGGACAGAGAGAGGGCCCACCCACATTCTGAAGAACATGTACAATACTCCCACCTAATTCATTAGAAGTGCCCATATTAGTGAATCCATTTGCTCACTTCCTGCTAAGTCCCAGGCATCATAGAACATGTCAAAAAGTAATTTAACTATTGCCAATAAAGCCATATTTTCTTTATCAATTTCAAATACATAATTATTTAATCCTTCTTACTAACACCAAACATAACATGTCTTCTTAATAATACACATACATGTGCAAATGTGGGTTAAAACTGTTGAGAGAGAATTCCTGGTTTCCATGATTGGCAGCAGATCCTTCCTATTGTCCGTAAAATCTCATTTTACCATTGGTCCACTGAACTGTTTTTATATATATTGGTACAATCAGCTGCCTGTGAGGGTGCAATCACTCATCTTCTTCCTTTCTTACAGTATGCCCTCTATCAAAATTTTATGGCCTGTCACTAAGTCCTGGAAAAAGAAACACAATTCCCAAGTTTGGCCCAGGACAGAGGAACATGGGTGTGCACTGTCTGTCACATGAGTCCAGTGATAAATCCTGGTTTTAAGTAACTCCTAAATGTCACCTGCCCCTCCCTTTCCTTTCCTGGAGCCTACTTTCCTTCACACAGATTATTATGCTACCTTTAGTTCTCTTCCCTTGGCTCCCAGTTCCAAAGAAATGACATTAATGCCCCCAGATCCAAAGAAATGACATTAATGTTCCCAGATCCAAAGAAATGACATTAATGCCCCCAGATCCAAAGAAATGGCGTTAATGCCCCTCTGATCTCTGTCTCCTGCTCATTGGGATGTTTAATCAACTCTCAATTGAAAGTATAAAAACAAAACTGAAGTGTCTCATTTTTTTTTTGAGATAAAGGAAGTTTGGAGGTAGAGAAGTGAGAAATACCATAGTATCACTGTTATATTTTCCCCTTGTCCTTGCTATCTCCAGTAAAGGGTGTTTTCCTGGCAAGTATTAGCAATGCAACATACTTGCACAATACACATACAAACCTGCTTTCACATGAAGTCTCTTCACCTGTCCCTGCTTGCAATGCAAGTCACAGGCATTTTGTTTTACAGGATTTCATATTTTTAACATCACCTTATTGTAACAGAATATATGTTACAATAAACTAGGCTTCCTAGTTAAGCAAAAGATTGCTTAAACCATCTTTTCTTAAAATATGTTTGTTTTATTATGTATATAAATACTATATATATGCATATATATGCGCAACGTGCATGCCTGGTGCCCTCTAATCCTAGAGAAGACTGTCAGATTGTTGGGAGTCACCATGTGGGTGCTGGAAGAGAACCTGAGTCTTCTGTAAGAACCACAGGAGTTCTTAACCATTGAGCCATCTCCCCAGCCCATACTTAAACCATCTTACCCCTTGCTAATACTTGCCTATTGACAGCTGCAATATTTAGAGTTAACACTAGCATTTTACAAATATTGCTTGGCTATATCATCTGTATGTTTCTGTCATGCTTACCAGAACTCCCTGGTTTCCTTTCTTATATTTTTTTTTCTTTTAAAGTAAAATTAGATTCTTCTCTCACACAACACATGCCAACCACATTCTTTCCTCCCTCCACTTCTCCCAACTCTGCCTCCAGGAACTTCCCTCTCTCCAGATCCACTCCTCCTCCATTTCAGAAAGGAACAGGCCTCCAAGAGACAACAATGCAATAGGACGAAAGAAGATACAAGAATACAAAGCAAATGCCCTGGTATAGATGAGTGTTGCGTTTAGTGTTCCCATGTAAAGTTAGCTTTAAATATCTTAGATAGTATATGAGTGTTTTTAAGAAGACAACTAGAAGTTTTCTCACAATAGGCATCATTATTACACTACATTCCATATGCCCTGCTTTGGAATTGCTTAATTTTCGTAAGGGAACACAGCTTGTCATTACTTTCCTGTATTGTCATTTATACATTTCATATACAAGGCAAACCAACAAGAGGAAAAGATTCCCAAGAATATGCAAAAGAGTCAGAGACACACCTGTTCCCACTGTTAGGAGTTCATCAAAAACACCAAGCTAATTAACATATACACAGATGACCTGGCACAGACCCATGTGGGCCTGTGCTTGCCATTTTAGTCTCTGTGAGCCCATATCATGTCCTGTTCTAACATTATCCCATATTTGAAATAACCTTACAGAAAATGAGGTATTGATTTGGATCTACTTATTGGCAAGTTGAAAATAGCATGACAACTTAGCTTTGTGCTACTCTATGACATCACAAGACATTTATTTGATTGCTACAACAGTGGTTATATTTAAAAATCTAGATATCTGGGTTTTATTGCATAAAGCAAGACTTCAGCAGGCTATAGGATATAGTCTACAGTCAATATTAGTAAGCATAAAACTTCAGTATACTATTTATAGAAGAATTTCATATCACAAGGACTCAATTATTTGATAAATGAATAAAACATTACAACAGTATATTGACATGGTCATTTGAATAGAGACCTATAGATCTAACATCAAAATTGAATGAAATACATACCTCCTCTAGACCCTCCCTTTAAATGCTATGTAGAGAAATCCTCACTTCTCCATTATTCAGTCCCTTGACAGTAAGACCCAATTGTAATTTTAGAGTTAATATTGACTAGTAAGGAATTGCAATATAATCTACATATACACCACTTCACAGAAGCTTAGAGACAATAAACACAATCCATTATGTTTGACGTAAGGAAAAGAATGAAGTGTCATAGAAGAAGCCCAAATAAATTGGAATAAATTGAAAGAAGTGACAGGTCAGTGAGTAGGAAAATATCTAAGAATAGGAAAATAGTAAAAATCTGGAGAGTGTGCAAAACAGCAGAAATCTTCCAGTATCTGTAGGCTCATAAGCAATGATGATTAATCTTGTCATACCAACTGAAGCCAGTACGAAGAAACATAAAGGGACTACCTTGAAATCACATAATAGAGTTGTTTAGAGATGAAGTCATCTCTCCTGGGAGAAAATTAATTAAATGAGCCTGGAGACACTAACAATTAACTTCCAACGGTATTTAGAAAATGTTTCGAGGTGAGCATCTCATTAAAGGACCAAATGTGCTCTTCCCACTCTCAAAATGTAAGAATGTGTCAGCCAAGCAGAGGTTATTGATGAATAGAGATTTCTGAGTACCCAGCATGGTGAAGACTATTTATTGAGAGACTGTACTGAGTACATCACAATTGTCTCCATCTTGATCCACTTGTGTTTACCGAGAGCCTACATGGAGTATACATTTTACATCATCATCATTGCTTTGATGGACTCCTTACCTCAAAGGGAAAGATATATAACAAGGTTTTACATTCTATGAGAGTGACTGTCAATTTGACTAATATTTCATTGACAGAGAGATTAGCTGACCTTGTGTTTGGAAAGTATATTAACAAAACATGTAAAATGGTGCAAAGATCAGGTATGGTAAGAGGAAGAAATTTTCCACCTACATGGAACTAGTGAAATACATAATTAATCAAAAGCCTCTATATCCCCATCTCTGAAATAGCATGTGCCTCATGTTGCTATTGGGAAAACATCATAGTGTTTTATTGGGAAAACATTCCATAGTGTTTTAATGAATTAGCTGTCTTGAAGATCTGAAATTTTTAGTATTCATCCTCTATCAAAATATATTATCTATGAAAATAGTAACTCACAGAAACATAGCTGGCATTAATGTAATCTGATCCCGGGATGCTTACATCAGCTATCAGCTTCACTCTGTTATTATTGTCTGAGGAAAAAAAAACATAAGAAATAATATTTGGATTTTCAAATTCTCAAGACCTTTATACCATGAAAGTAATATAAAAGTTCACTATCTAATAATCCCAACTCATATATTAGTATGATATTTACAAAAACACTCTCTCGTGTCCCAATATTTTAATAGACAAAAATATTAATTAATAAGGTCTTGGATACACTTATAAAATTCCCACACACATTATTGTAAAATTAACTACAAATGTTGTGCCACATCTATTATGAAACTTGTTTTAATTTACTTAATCTTTCTACACAATCGTAAATATATTTAGATTGTGTTCTTAAGAAGACATACAGTATTTTTAATATAGTGTACCTATTTAATTATGGCTTACACTGATCCCACTTGTTATTCAAAATGATGGAAAACATAATGAAGCTGATAACATTGCTGTAAAACTGCATTTGTATAACATATTACCAGGAATAAAATCCCTAGATCCATAGGTACACCTTTCATACCTTGAAAGATACAATCTTCTCATATTTTCCCTTTACAAATTGTATGCTAAGGCTATAAGCAGATTTTTGTCATATATAGTAAAATTTTCTTAGGTTACCAGTTGTCATTGACAAAATAGTCCACTAAATATTTATGGTATTATAACCAAATTTTGATATTTTAAAACTTAGGCTTTTTGTATTACATGTTATTTATTTCTGGTATTCATTATACTAATATTCATATTTTTTACAAGTTCATATATAGACTCTCCTGAAACTTGAATGAATTTTTCTAATTTATGTTTCAGTATTTTGGTGTTTCTTGTACTCAGATTTCTTGTTTTCAGGAAGTAATGTGTATGTTTACCTTTTATTATTTATTATCTGGAACACAATAGTCCAATTTCACAATATTCCATTAATTTCTCTTTGATTTAAAATATTATATCATATGCTGGATTATCTATATATTTAGTTTTAGTTTAGTTTTCTATATAGTTTTAAACTGTTTATTCTCTTCCATAGGCTGCCCATTCTTTCTCTAATATAACATTCCTAGTTATTCATCTTCAGACTATTTTAAAGAAATACCATCATTAAGTAGTTATTCTGTGCCCAGTGATTCTTTTCAAAAAAAGCACCAGAAATTGTCTTGGGATTTCTACCAAGTTAATTTTATACCTGTAAAATCTACTGGTAACTTTAAACACGGGAATCTCTAAAATATCTTTGACTGAATGATTGGGAGTTTTGGCTAAGTTGTAAAGCTAAGTGACCGGTTTGTGCTTTGTCTTGGCCAGGCTCTGGAGTATCAGCATTTGGGTAAGATAAGAAATAAGGGTTGGTGTCTTCATGAAGGAAAAAGAAGAGGATTGACTGTGTAGTCAAACAGAGTATTGAGTGAACCACTTAGCTTCTCTGTGTGTTAGTGGCCTCAACTCTACTATGCAGCTATAATACTTATGCTTGAAGAAATGTGAAGGCTTACAGGAAATATTTTGGACTTTCCTCAAGCTCTCCAAGTTAAAGCATATACCAGTGGATACCAATATTAATTATTGAAAGTGTTTTCGCTATTGTGTGAGAAGTTATGACCAATGCATTTAAATTTAGAGACTCCTAATGTTTAAACAAATTTCTGCGAATTATTTATGTGTCAGTGAAACTTAACTTTGTATGGTTAGCCTTCTACTTCAGGAAGGGAAGGCTGCTATTCACTTGATACTATTGTTTATAATGAACTGAGTTAATGGCATGCTAAACTTCTTCTCATGGTATTTGGATATTAAGGTCACAGTGTCCTGTCAGACAGAGATTTGGAAATCACGTCTGCAAGTATTTGCTGCTAATTCTAGTATCCCAAAGCCCTGTAAACTAATATCTTCCAAAAGGCACTGCGATATTTGAAATTCTCTTTCTGACATTACTCAGGGGACAAAACAACAGTCCTCAAAGCTCAAGCAAAACTTCAGAATCCATTAAAATATATTCATTCACTGAAAGGAAAGACAAGGTTTTCCAGTTGTTTGTTTTGCGTGCAAACCCAATGGCAACACAGACCCACAATATCTTGTTTGTGTAACTGTCTCTGAGTGGGCTTATGTGTGAAAATATGGTTTCCTTCTTATAGACATGGCTGTGACATTATAAATGGACTTCTAGCTCTAGTGAGGGATGGGAATTGCTGTCTTCAGAATTCAGTGCCCCAGGAGGTATCACAGTCCTATCTATTCAGAAAATTATCAGCATTTCAAAGAAAATGACCTATTGATTACACACCATGAGAGCTGAATGCTTTCTAGTGTTCTAGTAGTAGGTAAGATGATTTAAGTGATTATTTTACCTAATCTTCTAATGGCCTTAGTAGTAGCAGACTGACAAATGGTTTGTTGGTGGTCACAACGAGAGACAGCCAAAAAAGAGAATTACATCCCAGGAAAGTTTATTATTTTTATCTTACCCTCGGTATGGGGGCTTGAGACATTTATGATCCTTAGTGTTTTGAGGATGAACATTTACTATCATCAATCACTCTTGTACCTTCTCATCATAAAAGTATTATGGATATGGACTGAATGTTCTTTCAGCCAAAATGGGGATAATTAACCAAGATCTCATTCCAAACAAATGAAACAATAGAACTAAAGAACTCAAACTTTCATATTTTAAGTTCAAAACATCTTAGAAATTAGTTAGACTTATTTCAGTTACTTTATACATGTCAACACAATGCAAATCAGACCCAGTTGTATAATGCAACTAAAACTCAATGTTAATGAACTCATTGTAGTGGCCTTTTGAAAAGAATATAATATATATTTACAAAGAACACAACTTTGATAAGCACATTGCAAGCAGTCTAGAAGAAATTTAGTGGAAACACATCCAGCAACATGGGCACTCCCACTCCCACTTTGCTTCCAACTCAAGTTAATGTTCTTAAAGTTAGAATAGGAAGCATGCTGAGAAAGGTCGCGACCTCAGACATTTAGAGACTATCAGTCATATACTGTACTTGTCACCCCACGGCTTTCTCATCTTGCTGCTGAAGTCATTTCCTTATGATTTATTTTGTTGCAGACAGAATCTCCAGGAGTTAATGCTATTTGTTCTTTTTTCTATCCTACTTCCTGGGCACTGTAAGGCTGTGTGGATCATAACCTCTGATATCGCAATCCTCTAAATCTGGTTGCCTTTCTGAATAATTTATCCTTTAGTATCACCCTGTGTTCTGCTTCTTCCTATTTAAATTACTTATGGGATTATAATCTCCTCTAAATTAGTATTTTTTAAGACCTGTAGGAATTTCCTCAATATGTTTATTTATTTATGTAATTGTTTTGTTTGTTTGCTTGTCTATTGGAGCACTAGGCTTATTCATGTTTTGAAACCTTCTATCAATGAACTATAGTCCCAGTTCTTTGTAAAAACCATTTTAGAAATCTAGGTAGGGTCTGGCTAAGTTGCTCGAGATCATCTTGAATTCCTTAGTTAGAGAAGACTCTTCTTGAGCTTTCAGTCTTCATGCTCAAGCCTCCCAGTTACTTGAGATTACAAGCCTGTGTCACCCTGTGTATACTGGCACAAAGATTCAGAGCACCAAAATTCTTAATTTCTTAATATAAAAATGCATTGGGTTAGAACTCCATCGAGTTGGGGGACATTCATTGAAAGACCACAATAGATATACTAGTAATACAAGGATATCAAATCTTCCTCTATAAGCCATTCTTTATTCTAAAAAAAAAAAAATCCACTGTTTGTTTATTTGAAAAGTGGTGCTGGTGAGATGACTCAGCAGTTAAGAGCACTGATTGTTCTTCTGAAGGTCCTGAGTTCAAGTCCCAGTAACCACATGGTGGCTCGCAACCATGCGTAATGAGATCTGGCACCCTCTTCTGGTGTGTCTGGAGATATCTATAGTGTACTTACATATAATAATAAATAAATCTTTAAAAAAAAAGAAAGAAAGAAAAGTGGAGTGATCTTACAGCAAGGTGCATCTCTGGCTCTCTGCAGAAAAGAGTTCCAGTCGACAGACATTGACTCTGATCATCAACTAGTATTTTTGCAAGGCATCTTTATGTTCCATAAGACTACTTTTCTCTTAAGGAAAGCTAATACACAAAGCTAAGTGTTAATTTCCCTTCTGTTTGAGACATGTTCTATAGGAGGTGTTAAAAGGGTTAAATTACAAAGCTGAAAATCAGGTCATCTACAGTTTCTTGCACCTGCATAAATGAAACTTGGGTGAACAAACTGGATACCATGCAAATTAAGTTTAGTAATTAAGAACAAAGCAAATGCGATACAACTTGAAAGCCACCATTAATGAAGTGTATTGTTGTAATTCCACGAATGTGTAAGAAAACATTAAATAAATGCAGACAATTAACATGGTGGCCATTTTTGAATACTTTATAGTCAGACTATAAATGAGAATTGCACGTACATGGTTTTATGTTTGGAAAACGATTTTTTGCTCTGTTCCAAGGGAGATCAGCATCAGTTGAGGAGAGATCTTGAAGAAATTTTGGTAATTCCTATGGGGAAAAAAAACATTGCAAAGTTTAAACTTGGTAAATATAAAACTCTGCCCATTAAAACCCAATTTCTTTCTCTGAACCCTTCATTGTTTAGCACGTGTGTGTGTGTGTGTGTGTGTGTGTGTGTGTGTGTGTGAGTGTGCATCTACATGCTACATGATAGAGAACAACCTTTGGTGTCATTTTTCAGGTGTCACAGTCCAATTTTATTTTATTAAAATTCTTTAAATAAACTATTTCTCCTCAGACTGAAGCTTTCCAAGACTGAGGTTAGTCTGGCCAGCTTGCCTTGGGAACTATCTCTGCCCACCTTCCCAATGGGATTATAAATACCTACCGCCATGGGCAACTTTTTACATAAGTTCTTGGTATCCAATTTAGATTTTGATGCTTGCAGGGATAGACTACTGAGCTATCATTTCAGCCGTAAATTTTTTTTAATTTATTTTTAATTTTGTGTATCTGGTACTGGGCATTGAATCCGGAGCTTTATGCTTGGCGTGCAATCTCTATTGCAGAATTAGTCTCCCAGGCCACATTCTTAATTTTTAATTAAAAACTCCTATCACAGATATAAGAACAAGGTCAAATGAATAGTACAGATTTTCCCTAAATGTCACCATTACTATTCTGAATGATTTTGATCAGGTAGACAATGACTTTCCCTTGAGATAATTTCCTTGAACTCTGGAGAGCACTAACGTGCCACATGCTACCCATGGCTTCATCAGGTTCACACAACTGTTCTTTAATATGTTAATACCGTTTTAGAGGGAAGAAGGGAGTCGAATGATTTATTTTTTGTTTTCTCTCCCCAGACAGTGTGATTTCATGCCCATTAATTGGTGCAACCCTGGTCAGTTAGAGATGATGTCAAAGGTCAATACCGCACTCAGTTGGCCTTGTTAAATTGATAATGGAATGTAAAGGTGAGATTTAGAATGATCAGACACAGATGAAGGGTCAGGGAGACCTACTGTTGACATTTGAGAGAAAAACGCTGCACTCTATCTTGCTCTTTCTCATGCAAGCATCTTTAAGGAGCCTGGTGTGAGAACTTGTGTGGATTATTTTGTTGGGCAGATGATGGGCATTCATGAGATTATTTCAGGTTATGTAAAGAAATTAAAACACATTTTAAAATTTTAATGTAATTATAAATTATTTTTTTATTAAATAATTCTCCTTTCTCTATTCTTCTGACAATAAAAAAAAAGTCTGAACAGTTGTTTTCACATGTGTAAATATCACGGGTGAGGTAGAATATAAGCAACAAGGCTCATAAAAAGATAACAACATTAGGAGGTCCCAAATGACTTCCCTGTGTCAAGATTTTAGAAGCACAGGAAGCAGAAAAATGTGTTTGAAATTGACTTGAAAATGATACAGTTTGGAATTATTCCACATACAAGTTCCAATTTATAGTTTCAAGAGACTCTGGCTTTGATAACCAACACTCAGTTACCAGGCTGCAGGTTTGAATGGCATCACGATACTGGGTGGTCCTACTCTGATTAGGAAATAGAGCCCTGGAGAGCTTCCCTAGGTAGCTCTTTCTGCTCCTGTGTGATATCTTCTCATGGGAACAACATGAGCAGATTGCTTAGCCTCCCTAGGATTTCCACTTATTCTCTCTCCCTTGAATACTCCCCCTTCATCTTCCCATTAGAATTCAGCTCATGCTACTGCTCATCTTAGACATCAGAATTTTCATTAGTCTTTCCTAACGAGCATTTAGCGTTGATCCCCGCATCTTTATGCACATCTCAATCATGATACAGTTGTCCTGTTTAAAACATGTCTCGCTGCTACAATTCTTATTTTAATCTGAATGTAAATGTGGTATAGATTATCCACATAATAACTGATGTTTGTGCCAAGCACTTTGTACCCATTCGGTATGTAATAATTTTAGTATTATCAATTCAATGGGGGCCGATACTATCTTTTCACCAATGAAGATGTTGAGGTGCAGAGAGATTAGGTAACTTGCCTAAAGTCATTTATCTTGTAAAAGGCTAAAGTGATGAATACCAACATATCAAGCATTGTTTGCCATAGTATAAACCTTAATAAATAACTAAAAGATAAGAAGATAGAACCTGTGCTAAAAGATCAGTCAACTTTGCGCAACCAATCTGTATGTTAATAATGATATGATAATTTTGATTAAAAAATTTAATAAATCATTAGGATAACAGTGATCGGGTTGGTTTTGTTTGTTTGTTTTCATAGAAGAACAACATGAGCTCCCAAAAAAAGGTAAGCTAGAATTTTTCTGAATACATGAAAATATATTTGCTAATGTAACTATCCATGCACTTGGGCATAAATAATTTGACTATGTTTGATCCTATTCTAGAAAAATTACATGTTTCCTGGTGAAAAGTTGAAATTTCTTTCTGGGTAAAAACTAAGAGAACTTCACGGTTGCTTTGCCTTTGTGAAGTCCGGTCCAGTGGTACTTAAGAAGCGAAGCCAGCTAGCAGCAGGGCACCCATTCATCTTCTCACAGTTTCTGTTATGAGTCCCTGAGAAACTGAAATTTTATAATCCTGAATAATTTAAGCTGATTGTGTGCCTCTTTGTTTCAGGAGTTCACACACTAAGAAATCTGTGAAAAAAGAAGTAGAAATAGACTTCTGGATACAACATAAAATATACTTTGCTTTCCCAATGTAAAATAACCATGTCATCTAGATAAGGTATGTAGGAGCCTCAAAATAGATTGCAGATATGACTTTTATGTCTCTACATAATTTCATATTTGCAAGACTCAAATAATTAATAAGGTATATCAAGAGAAACATGAAATTGTTAACAGGTGAAATTATTTTCAACTTTAAAATAACTTAAACAGTGAGGTCTTAGTTTTACATATCTCCATGTGGGATCAAACATTTGTTTCATAATACCTTAGAAATAGACATTACTGAATGTAGATACTACATATCTGTATTGTGGTGGGATCAGAAGTAGCAGTAATATTTGCAGTGTCTGCAAATATCAAATGCTGTTCCCTGATCATTTTATACCACAAATGCACACGAACTAGCACTCATTATATTCAATAGTCAACATTCTTATATGGAATCATCCAGTGCCTAAACCTAACATGATTATTTAAGTATAAAACTACATTTACAGCACAATCTAAACTTCATACACAAATGCAAACTAATGAATCCATCACTCCGGATGCGCACCTCCATCAGAGTTGGTGAGCAGGGAGCCAGGACTGACCAAGCTTCCATTGCATGGAGGCCTGAAGAAGACCACCTTCTCCTAACACAGTAGGTGAATACTCTGATCAGGTTGCAGCAAAGGCCACCCAGGGTAACATTACTATCTAAACAATCAACCTGGTAATTGGGTATTGATTATCAAGGCCAGAATCCTTCATGGCCTTGCATGCTTAAAATGGACATGAAATGTGACACAGGAAACTACTGGAGGTCTTGCAATGTTGTGACAACTGCTGGCAACATACCGAAAATTCCTCTTGAAACTTTAGGTTGTTGTTTGTGCAAAGCTCTTCAACGCGTTGCAGGAAGGATTTCTTGCATATAGGCCTCCAAGTAAAGAAAGGCATAAATGGAACCACGACGTTAGCTTGTATTCCTTCTCTTAAGAGAAAACTTGGGCACCGTCTGCACAGTTAACACTTAAGGAACTGTAAAACCCCCAATTACACAATCCTTTAAAGTCACCCTGTCCTGTTTACAAAAGGAGTTCTCCCTCTTTACGTTCACTTTCTTTACATCCATCGTACAAAATTCCATTTTTTTTCAGTGACTTTAAAGGAAAGATTTAGCGTTTTGGTGAACAAAAGTTTTCAAGCATATGTGAGGGCATGAAGTTATCACTGACTCCTAAAAGCACATTAATACTTCTTTGTCACACAGAAGAATGTTACACATTACAAGGTTTTAGAAGATATAAAATATTGCAGTGACTTCATTCTCATAATGATATGGCTTTTAAGCCCCAAGGAGTTTAAATATCCCCATATTACTTCCCAAGCTAAAATACAGACATGCAGGCTTCACCCCAGAGAGAGAGAAAGCATTTCTCCGGTTACCATGCAATTAGTCATGCTTTTATGATTTATATCCAGCTTAAAGGTCTTTCCAACAAACATACGGAGAGAGAACCACACATTAAGAGTCACTGAGTCAGTGAATCTAAAGTTGATATTCAAAAGAAGGGAAAAAAATTCACAAACTTACTTGATGGATTTTCTATAACTAAGTAACCTGCAACAGAGACCGTGTTAGATGTATTGTGTGCAAGAGAAGATGGCTCATTCTGAAAGACCTCTAGAGTAATCAAAAAATTATAGTAAAATCAACAATGCCTAAGTACATTGTGGTTTCAACTAGCATGCACTTGCTAATTTCATATTTGAAAAATACATTAATTGAGACTATTTTAGCTTCTCTTCCCAGTTATAAAGGTAACATTATAATTTAAGACACTGGATTAAAAGCAGGCCACCTTTTAATATAGAATAAAGAGTTAATACAGATTCAAGAAATATTTTCTTTATTTATAAAGAGTGTGGAATGGAAAACGGAAGTTGTTGAAAATGACATTAGATTGCCCAAGTCTTGTTTCATGACTGAGTTTGAGTTAAAATACAGCCAGAACAAATTACATTCATTTCAGCTACTTTGTGTACATTTTTGTGATATGTACACTTTGTGTCTATTTACATCATTTACAATGTTATATTCTGAAACATGAAATCTTTTAACAAATCAATAGATAATGTACCACACAGGTAGAGATATGTTTCTTGTCGAAACATATCATGCACAACAAATTTGCACAGCACAAAAGCACAAAAGGCACAAATTATACACAAACAAAATGCACAACAGGGTCTTTTCAAGGTTTTACATTTTTGATAATATTACAAATTATTTACAATAACCTTCAAGCAAAACTATTTCTTGGAATATGTACTTTTGAAATCATGGATGCATGAAACAAGATAATTGACTTGAAGAACAATTAAGACATGATGAATGCTTTGAAAATGATCACAAAGATGTATGTCCAATGGAGAAAACTTGAACCAAAAAGATGTATTTTATGGCAAAAAGGATTTAATGGAACTTGTGGGGATGAAGAAGTAGGTATTATGAAGCTGGATATTAGAATTAGAAGTTGGTGGTGGGTATGCCAAAGAGGAAATAGCCTCCTACTTCCTCAGGGTGTAAGCTGGTGGAACATCTTAACGTTACCCTAATATGAAACGTGGTAGAGACAAAGTTGCCAACACCGAGCAGAGGCTTGCTGGGTAGACAGAAGAGTTTACCACAACAGCCTAAAGTGATCTCAAGAAGGCAATAGAGAGCTTCTTACCATAACTTCATTGATCCAGAAGTGGCTGAGTGGGTTGTTAAGTCAGAAAAACTTTGGTTTGGGGGATGTGAAACAGAAGATCTGAAAACTTGAGGCACTGGAGGTCAGAGACATTGAAACATATGTAACAGAGGCAGGTGCAGGAACCAGTGCCTGTTGGAGATGATTACCCTCAGCAAAGACCAGCAAGAAAAACAGACAGTGACAAGCATGCCTCAGACCACCTACACCCTTAGATCAAGACCAGTAGAACCTTCCATACGTCCCGCCCTGTTCTTTAAAAGAATCATGAAAAGAAAATGTGCTAGTCTGGGGAAATCTTGATTAGCCACATTTGAGGAATGACTGGCAACTTTGCATTTGAGACGTTCATTTTCATGCTACTGCATAAAAATGGGAATCTTGACGTGAGTGTTATGATGGATTCTTTCCTGGGAAGATCCAGGATTATTAGGGCTGTAGTAGAGAAATAGATTTCTCTTTGATAATTGAATTCTGAGATGGATGCTACTTTTTTAGGAACTTATGAACAAGGCATTAAGGAAATCTGTGCATGTTTGTGGAATCCCTAAGAGATATGAAACATGAATAATCAGAAATCATATATAAGTAAGCTCTAGCAAAAAATGAACCATTATTCACATGCTTGCTCTTTCATTAAGAAGCTCTATCCTTCACTTACAACTTGTAAATAAGGAAGCTATTATTTTTCTAAGGGCATATTTTTTTCTCAGTGAAAAATTAGGAATTTGCTCTAATTTCACTCTTTTTTATATGAAATATCTTTCTGTACATTCCAATTTTAAATGTCAACAACCTAAGTATTAAATTGGATAGATATTTGTGCAGTCTCACCTTGTTATAAAATATGATGGACTTACTGACTAAAGATTGCTCCTCCATTCTTGAGCAGTTTCCTTTTTGTCTTTTTCTTTTCTCCTCCTCCTCCTCCTCCTCCTCCTCCTCCTGCTCCTCCTCCTCCACCTTCTTGATTTTTTGAGACAGGGTTTCTCTCTCTAGCCCTGGCTGTCCTGGAACACACTGTAGACCAGGCTCCTCTCAGACTCAGAGCCTGCCTCTGCCTCCCCAGTGCAAAGATTAAGGTTGTGTGCCACTAACACCAAGTGAGTAGTTTTTGTAATGTTCTGGTGCTTTTGACCATGACCACAGATACTCCTCACATACTGTTTCTCGGCTTTCTGTATTTTTTCTAAGCATGCTTTATCTTTTTTCTTATTGGATATATTCTTTATTTACATTTCAAATGTTATCCCCTTTCCCATCCCCTGCCATAACCCCTATCCAATCCTCCCTCCCCCTGCTTCTTTGAGGGTGTTTCTCCACTCACCCGACTCTCACCTCCCCGCCCTGGATTCCCCTACATTGGGGCATCAATTGAGCCTTCATAGGACCAAGGACCTCTCTGCCCATTGATGCCTGACAAGGCCATCCTCTGCTACATATGCAGCTAGAGCCATGTGTACCCCTTGGTTGATGGTTTTACTCCCTGGGAGCTCTGGGGTATCTGGTTGGTTGATATTGTTGTTCTTCCTATGGGGTTGCAAATCCCTTCAGCTCCTATAGTCCTTTCTCTAACTCCTCCTTAGGGGACCCCACACTCAGTCCAGTGGTTGGCTGTGAGCATCTGCTGGAGAGGTGGCTCAGCGGTTAAGAGCACCAACTGCTCTTCCAAAGGTCCTGAGTTCAAATCCAAGCAAACACATGGTGGTTCACAACCATCCATAATGAGATCTGACGCCCTCTTCTGGAGTGTCTGAAGACAGCTACAGTGTACTTACATATAATAAATAAATCTTTAAAAAAAAAAGACTAACACTCAGCTTACTTTATAACCTTTAGAGCCTTATTTGTAACAATATTTATAAACCCAATAGTAAATATGAGAGACATCAGCCACACTCAAAGCAAGTTAGAAAGACTTTAGTAATTGTGGGATGATACTGGAATTGAATGGATTTTCTCACTCAGTTCTTAGGAAACTGAATTTTTAGGAGGTCATAAACCAACACTTGAAATAAGTGTAATTATTAGATTTGCCAATAATAAATAGTCAATTCTAAACAAAGCTTCTATCTTTTTATACTATGTCTAGCATTAAAATCTAGCAACTGCCTGACACATAGAAATTTAAGAATAGAACAACAAAATTGCGTTTGCCTTCTCAAGTGGAAAGAAAAGCAACTTCCCAGCTATGGTGATACACACTCGTCATAGCTGAAGCAGGAGGACTGCTGGTATCCTTCTATATCCCCGCAAGTAGAAGGAAGGTGGGGGGCTGCGGAAGATAGAAGGCTCTGGCTTGGCTTCAGTTTATTTTCTATCACTCACTTTATCTAACCTCAATAAAATTTTCAGAATCTTTTTTTTCCCACAATTATCTTGATATAACATAAGAAACCCGGCTTCTATAATTCTAGTTTTGGGGGGAGGTTATTTTTAGTCTATGCTTATGCCATAATTATGTATAAATCAAAAATTTGAAATCTTCATATAAACAACTGAAATAGAGAAGATAATTTAGAATATGTAGCCCAGTTATCTCTTTAAAAAATCTGATTTCTCCCTCTTAGTTCTGTGTATTCTTCCCACACAAGTACTATTTCATTCTTGGGTGCAGTATAGCTATATTTCTACTTTAGGTGCCATTTGCACCTACAATAATATTTTTCTTTATTGTCAAGATTCTGAACATTAATTTTTACTAGAAAATATTAATTTGGAAAATATGGTTAGAAAAAAGGAGGAGTGGTAGCATAGTCCTCAAAAAGCTCAGCTTGTATATTTTCTTTTTTTATCATATATAAGGCAAGAACGCACAAATTCCAACAATATTAATTCAGAAGTGACACTTTCAAATACTGTGATCTGAGGGTGCATCTGCACTCAAGAAGAAATTTTCTTTTAATTGCAAATTTTAAAACTTTAAAAAAATTAAACTCAGTTTTACATTGGGACAGTACTCATATTCACTTCTGGTAGCGAAGGTTACTGACGAATAATATTCAGTTGCTTAGTGGATAAATCAAGTTTGCAATTGGCCTGATTTTTGTAAGATTATGGGCCATTTTTCAATATAAAGGGCTAAATACTTTTATTACATAAGTCTTTTCATTACATGAATTCTATCAGTCTTAAATCCGATGTCTTTTGGTAGAAAGACTATTATTTCACAGCTGAGCTCATTTCTTGAAAGTCTATCAAAAACTTAAATTGTGCTCAGATTACTCTACAGACCCAGAGAGAAACCATTTATTTATGTTGGCAGTGGTGATGAAAGACCGTATTGTCAGGGACTCAGCTTTCCCTCAAGGCCAATTAGTTGAAATCTACAGGGCATCAAAATAAAGTCTTCATAGAGATAAGTACACAATGGGAGTAGAGAAACAGCTCAAATCAGCATTACCAGTGGTACAGGACAAACTGAGAAACTTCTGAGTACGGTTAAAAATTTTTTAAAAAATGATAAATTATTGCTTTGACATAGGTATTGTACAACAAAACATGTCCTAGCTATTCAAATAATGAATCTGAATAACCTCTCCAGGAAAATATGTAAGTTAAATTTTCTAAGATTTGGGAAATGCCAAGTTTGTGAAATCTTTAAGTTTTTGTAAAGTAAGTTTCTACAATATTTAGTAGAGTTCACTATCTCTAAGCCCAGGGTTTTATCAGCCCCTTTGACTAAATCCTGTCACTTGTCCAAAGTATCATCTGTCATACTTTTAGATATTATTTAATTTCTACCTATGCTAATGTTACTAACCTGTTTTGGGCTCTAAAACAATGCTCCAGTGTTCCTCCAAATTCCTTTTCACCCTTTTGTTTAATCAACCGGTAATTGTTCTGTGGGCCTCAATGTAAATTAAAAATATCCTAAGCATTGACTGTTGTTATAGCATCACATGTAAGGGAAACACGGCCTCAATCAGGGAGCAATCAATGCCAGGTTGCTATCCCTCCTTTAGGCTTCTAGAAGTGATAAGGCTGCCTCCACAGAGCTGCTAGCCAGAGGAGGTGAAACTCCCTGTGTGGCAGGCATCACATTTTCCTTGTTACAAGACCCCTCCACATTAGCGCATTTGAGAACAAATTCTTGACAGGTGTTTTATTTCACTAACTATGGGCACAGATTATTTATCTCAAGTGTAGCTAGACGGAAGCAGAGGTTAGCAAGGAGGACTGTAGACAGTGGTGTGAAGAGGTGGGCGAGTGCCCTCCC
Source organism: Tokudaia tokunoshimensis (assembly GCA_036184795.1). Taxonomy (NCBI): domain Eukaryota; kingdom Metazoa; phylum Chordata; class Mammalia; order Rodentia; family Muridae; genus Tokudaia; species Tokudaia tokunoshimensis. The sequence goes on from BTHU01000007.1 coordinate 30,109,917, forward strand.
TGCATATGTAATAGAGAGGAGGCAGGAGTCCTCACAGATGGTACAGGAAATCATCCAGCCTGAGCTACCTGCAAGGGTTGCAGGTGAGCAATGGAAGCGCTGTAGATGGAAGTACCATAGAGATCATGTGTAGATCAGATCTGCTAGCATCATATATGGATAGAAACAAGTTGTGTGAAAACCGATTCATTCAAAATCTAAAGCTCAACTCTTTCAAGGGCAGGCCTCGGTCTTCTTCCACTTTCAGGGAACCCTTGAGGTACTAATCGCATGCAGGGAACACTGCCATAAAATTATTTTATTTTAAGATGATGGCAACCAATACACCACGAATCTACAGTTCCCAAAGATCAGCTTTTAATGCTGGTTGGAAATGGATATTTTATGTGTGGTCAATGAAATTATTGGCTTAAGAGCAACTTATACTGCAGATGTTATACCATTAGAACAAGACTCTGAAAATATAATATTTCATAAATATTCTAAGTCTATCCATGTTAACTTGCTCCCTAAAGCTAAAATAAAACAAGGTTAGTTATGATTCCAGAACTTCAAGAGAGCCTAGAGTTGAAAAGGCCTACCCCCTTCTGCTTATAGTGTGTATTATATTTTGTCAAGTAGAGTTATAGGTGTCCTGGCCTCACCTCACCATATGGGCTATGGAAACTAACACTTCTTTAGTAGGTTGTGATTTGGAAATCAAATGCCTTGCATCCTCTGATTCCATCTAAACTCTTCACCTCTAGGCATTTATTATGTCTAGACCTCTATGGGTCATTTCTGCTATTATTATTAATAATATTATTAATAACTTCATACTGATATACTTGTGCCAGAAAACAAAAGGGATTACCAAACATTAGGGGAGTTCCTGGAAGTGAATGTGGTTGGTTATCTACTGGTCAGGATAGAAATTAAAGTTTTATAAACTGCAGTCAGAGAACAGAGGATAGAAAAAGCCATTGTTGTGGTCCTTACAGATTGACACCTCCATCATCAGATGGAAAGTTCTACTCTTTGTGTCATAGAGGTATGAGAATACAATAAGAAACCACGAAGAAATTTAAATGTAAACCCAATTTACCATCAAAACTATCCCAACATAAGAACACAACACATTCTCATGACATGCACATTGTAAGCCAATGTGCATCTGGATAAGAATTTTACCATGGCAAGAGCATACAGTCTGAGAACACAATAAAAGAAGAAAATATTTTCTTTTCGGTCTTGGAAAGAATGGTATATTAAGCAACAAAGTGCTCAATATCACATATTTTTTAAAATATGCAGCACACCACCTGGCACAATTAAAATAATCACAGCAGAACTCTGCATTACCACACAACTTACTGGATGACAAAAATCTCCTTGCGTTTAAAGAAAAATGAGGAGTATCTGGAAGTAAAAATCCATTATTCATTTAGTGAACAATACCACATTGTTTCTAATTGCTACAATGGGAACACGGGCATCGATTATCATACAGTTCATTCTAGTTGTGAGGTATTGTATTATGGACTCATGTTTTTGCCACTGTTTAGGAAGAGATATTAATTTAAAAGAGAAATAAATCTAATGATCAGAGTCTATCAAGCAATGATGGTAATTACATGAAAACTTGTGTCAAATACTCTTAGTTTTATTTGGAAACAATGCCCCACTCTGTAGCTCTGACTCACCTGGAATGTACTATGTAGACCAGATTAGCTTCTGATTCAGAAATCTGTCTGCCCTTGCCTTTCTGGTCTGGTCCTAGGATTAAAAGCTTGCACTACAACACCCAACAGATACTTAATTCAGAATAAAAATTGCACTTCTCCAGTCTTTGAGTTTCTGCACGTTTTCCCCACACTAAAATGTTTGTTATAAAAACAATAACTATCATGTTATTAACCTCTATGTATGAACGTATAATAGAATATTTTGTAATTTTTACAAATACAAAAACAGCAACAATACTAAGTGTACTTGATGTATAGCTTATAAAGAATATTCATAAAATGATAATTTATTAAATTAAATTAATTTTCCATTAATGGAGTTAAGTCTATAGTTTCAAATACATAGATAAACTCTTTTTGATCAGCTATTTGTTCAAAACTCTTTTCCTCTCTTTCTTCCTCCCTCCCTCCCTCTCCTCCCCCTTTCTTGCAGTTGCTTAGAGACAAGATCTCTTTGAGTAAGCTGAACAAGATGACCTTGAATTCTGACTAAGGACACAAAAACATTTTTTTTTAATCACATCACGTATCATATCACAAAGAATCAATAGGTACTAATCGAAAGTTTTTACTTTCTTTAACGAAAATATAGCCCGGTAATGTAGAAAAATGGATCCTCAAACTCTTTGTGACACAGGGTGGAAAAATTGAATAATGAATGTTTATATAATAAGATAGGTTTTAAGACATAAGTCCAGAGTAAAATGCATAAATGTTAAATAATTTCATAATATAAACCTGCAAATCTTCTGCATAACGCAGTTCTGAGCCCCTTGACGTGGGCTTTGTCAACCTCATAACTCTTAAAATTAATTCTTGTCATTATTAACTAAAGAGTCTGTAATGTCTTCTCTTTTGGATAGGTGAAGTGATAGAGCACTGAAGACTGGTAAGCTCACTTTAACGTGACAGACAATGCTGGCAGTTTGGGAGGTTGCACCCATGACCTGGGTAGGAAACACATTTGAACTGGGTAAATTTCTAGGAAACTGAATTCCTTCCTACAGATAGTAAAACTGGGGACAAGGTGCCCTGCAACTTAGGGAAGAAACCCAATCTCATTGACTTTTAATTTCCAGAATTAAGCTTTCATTTCTAACTCGGAGCATACTTCGATCGTGAAGTACATCAAAGGCTATGAAGGTTTTTAGCACTTCACTGATGACCAGCCCCCATTCAAATGTGGCTAATGCACTAATAATTTTCAGTTATTCTTCTACCCTTGATTCATGTATAAGTGACTTTAGTAACAGAAAAAATTTTAATGACTTTTCTGAACCAAATCCAGCCAATCGGATTTAGCATGCACCATAGATATGTATAACTCTTGTTTTGTGTTATTTCATTCAGGGTGGATGGGGTCATCTCCAGGAGTGGATGAAAGAGTTCAGAAGAAGAGGAAGAAGGTAACTACATGGGGCTGGTGAGATGGCTCAGCAGTTAAGAGCACCGACTGCTCTTCCGAAGGTCCTGAGTTCAAATCCCAGCAACCACATGGTGGTTCACAACCATCTGCAACAAGAAGGTCCTGAGTTCAAATCCCAGCAACCACATGGTGGTTCACAACCATCTGCAACAAGAACTGACGCCCTCTTCTGTAGTGTCTAAAGACAGCTACAGTGTACTTACATATAATAAATAAATCGTTTTTTTAAAAAAGAAGGTAACTACAGAAGTTAAACTGGCTCACAAGGGAAAATTTTATAACATAAACTCTAGAGTTTACACACAAATGGGAAAAGAATGGAAATTAATATTTTCAATTTCATTATTATTACAACAATAATTTTCTGTGATGTAAAAATAAAACATATCTAAAATATTATTTTGCTCTTACAGGTTTTAATAGATAATGTGATGTATAGATAAAGTAGCATGAAGCAGGAAAATCAATAAAGAGCCACAGCCAAAGATGGCCACCCTTGAATTATAAATACTCATTAATAAAGATCTGGTAAAGACTTGGCTCATATTTCTATGACTCAAAGCCTCTCTGCAGCTGCCAAAGTAGTCATTACCAGAATAAAACGTCAAAAGGAAAATCATAGTTTTTTTCTGGCTGTGTTGAATGTTAAGAAGTAGAGAATGGTTATGGTCTGAAAACACAGTTTAGGAAAGCAATATCAGCCCAGAGGTTCACAGACACTAAAGTGACCCAGTAGATGTTTTCTCTATGGTTAACATTTTTTTTTTAATTTATTGTATTAGCTTCTAAAGATCTGCTTACTGAGGATTTTTGAGGGTTCAATAAAGATACTTCAAAACAAAATTGAAAAAAAAAAAGGTCATAAAGAGTTGTTTTGAACATCCTGTAATTCACACCAGGAAGGCAGAAGAGCTCCACTACATTCTTCCAGAAGCTCAAATTGATATCACTGAGATATTTGTTAGAGTGTGGCTGGCCTGTCCCTGTGGAAGAGACACAGGAATTGAAAAAAGAATGCAGAAAGGAAGAGCCAACTACAGAAGTTCAGGTCGTCCTTAGGGGAAGATAAGACATTTCTTCTTTTTTTTTTTTAAAGATTTATTTATTTTATTTGTATGAGTACACTGTAGGTGTCTTCAGACACACCAGAAGAGGGCATCATATCCCATTATAGATGGTTGTGAGCCACCATGTGGTTGCTGGGAATTGAACTCAGGACCTTTGGAATAGCAGTCAATAATCTTAACCACTGAGCCATCTCAAGAGCATGAATCCTAGAAGACCAGGAGGTGAACTGAGATGTTGATGTTGTAGTGTTCCCATGATAGTGTTTACTGTGGAGGCTGTGTTGGGAATCTATTGTTCTTTTACATATAGTGTTACTCATGTAAATCAAACAAAAATCCCAACTGTGTTCTAAGCATTATAAAATTCTACATATAAGCTAGTTTCATCCTTTGTGAATGAAAGGAGATTGCACTTGAATATAAACAACAATCGGTGCCTAAAAGTTAAGAAGTTATCTCACAAAACAAACGTCCTTACAATGTAGTGATATTGAAAATTTTTCATTTCCTAGGGTTTTGGAGAACCTCCCTAGGCAGCACGTCTTCTAAACAGGAGAACCATAAGGCTTACAAAGCCTATTAAATAAAACCAACTTTGATAGGTAGTAACCACAAATTATTTTTGATGCTCAAGATTTTAATGCCATCTTGTAAAATAATTACAACTTTTGAAATGTCAACAGGGTTTTGACAGAGCCTTGCAACAACAAAATGACAGCTTTTATTAAGAATTTGGGGAATTATATTAAACAAGTTTTTAAAATATGTTAATACTGTGAATGGTGTAGGTGCTTTTTAAATTATGTAGGCTTATTGTTTAAAAAGTACTTAAAAGTACTTTGATACGATGATGTCACTCACTCAGCATACACATTGATAATTCTCTTTCTAAAGGTAATACACTTTTATTTTGCATAGTTTCTAAAGTCTAAATAGGTTTAGAAATGTAAATCTCATATACAGTTTTGACATTTATGTAATTTTATGCCAAAATAAGGAACCGTGAACAAAACTCTCACAAATGATAAAAAACAACATCAAACGTTTAGAAGTATAATTAAATTAGACTTCCTATAACTATTTGTGGACACTTTTAGCAAAAAACCAAGTTGGAAAATGTATTCTATGAGAATTATGAAACAAAACATTAAAGGTTTAAAGAGTAAAAAATCAGGGGGAAAAATGCAAGTCTTGTTTGTGTATCATAGTCTGAGCTCGGTTCATACTGAACCCAAAACGTTAGGAAGATTAAGTGAGTCTGTGTGAGCAGCGAGAAGTGTGTAGAAGACGGAGGTTACCCTTTGAAAGAAGATCTCTGTGACCTGTGTAAACTGGAGCCCCACAAACACTTCCAACAAGCATAGGTCAGAAGAGGGTCATGGCTCCAGGCCCTCTGAACCTCTGCTTGCCCAGAGGAGTGTGCTCACCGCGTTAATCTCTCGTCCTTCAGTTCCAAGTCTGCCACAGTGATGAGCTGGTCCAGCTTGAATTTAGTGTCAATAATCTCTGCATCCCGAGGAGAGTATGTCCCACCTTCCTTCTGCTTCTGTCTAATTCTGAAATGAGGACAATACAGTCAGCACAGGCAGACTATGTAGCACATAGGTCAGCACAGTAGACGATGTTGGCAGCTTTTCTTTTGTTTCTTAAAGTAAAGCCATTCAAATATTTCTTTCCTTGGATATGACCTGCCCCTCCTCCCTTTAGCTGTTCCCTTGTTTAATCACAAAAGAAAAGGGGAATAGTAATAGCTGAGGAAAATAAATATCGGTGTCAAAAATCAATGTGTCATTGTTTCTTATAATGGAACCCTTTACATGCATCGAATATGGAAACTGGTTTTTAAATTGCCTCAGTTAATTTTTATGGAAATATGAGGTGTAAACTATTATTTCTATTTTGTAATCAGAAAACTCGGGGTTAGGTACAAAATTGGTTAATTCAACCCTGAAAACCTAACCCCCCCAAAAAAATGGTTTTGTGGAGATAGCTCTCTTTATAGTTCTGGCTGGTCTGGAACTCTCTATTTAGACCTGGCAGGCCTTGCTCATAGAAATCCTCCTGTCTGCCTCCAGAGTGATGGGATTGAAGGAATGAGCTACTACACTGGCCCAATGACTTTTTAATCTAAGGGCCCTATCTACTCAATTCTCCAAGGTGTAGTATGATGCTTAACAAGGCACTATTTTGGATCTGTGTCAATCATTAATATTTTACATTCATTATCTATGATAAACATTGATGTCTAGGATGATTTGGAGAACATAAAACGTGATGCCATCCTCAAAAATATTACACAGTTGAGTATGTCCAAAATGCATAAAAAGCACAGAAAAGTATTGAAGCTAAACTCACAAGGCAGTCCTTGACTCTTTGGTGAAGTATTTTATGGGATTACAATTATTAACATTCAGAGGACAAGCCCACTTTGACTTAGATACTCTGCAGCCAGATGGGGAGAGAACACATGTAGATGGACTGAACCAAATCAGGGTGTCAGAAATCACAATGCTTGATATTAACCCGAGCACAGATTCCCTTTGTCTGAAAAAGATACTGGAAGCTGTGCTGAATAAGGAAAGCCCTTTCATTCCACAAAGGGCTCAGCAGAAAATGGGAGGTCGAATGCAATCTTAGAGCAAACAAATGATTGGAAGACGGAACATGAGCACTCCTTATTGCTAAGGCCCATATATCATACAATATTCTTTCTGCATCTTCTTGTTGTCAGAGGCCACTGCTTAAGGCTGAGGTCATTCCGGTTATGTGCCAAAACACTTACTAAAATGTTAAGTTCTTTTTAATTGTCTAGAATAATGACTTTCTCCTGCTATCTTCTGGCAGAATCTGAAAACAGTATGTGTTGCAGGGAAGATGTCTTCTAAGAGAGGCTGTCAAATCATACACTCAAAAACTGACTTAAGAGACTCAACATAAAAAGGATAGCACATGGTGTCCAAACTTCAAGGGCCACCTTAGAGCTTTTTAGAAAACTAGTAGTACATACACACACACACACGCACACGCACACGCACACACACACACACACACACACATACACACATATATATATGTAGTGAGTCTGAGTAGGTTTATTTTGTTGTTTATAAATTACAAACACACCTTCATTTGTCCTCTGTGATCACTGAATGGGCCTTAATTTCATTTCTTCTTTGTCACCAACCAGAATGTTAAGCTTTGTCCATAGGAGCACTATAGTATAGTGACATCTGGGAGTTGCTGTCTTTCTGGGCTCTAATAGTGTTTTGTTTAATTCTATCTATCTATCTGTCTGTCTGTCTGTCTGTCTGTCTGTCTGTCCGTCCATCCGTCTATCTACCTATCTATCTAGAGACAAAGCCTCATGTTATAACCCTGATTGACCTAGAACTCACTATGTAGATCAGGTAGGCCTTGAAATCATAGAGATCCACCTCCCAAGTGCTCAAATTAAATGCACGCATATATGACTGGTACTGACTCTAATACAGCATGTTGGACCCCCAGCAACCCACCTAAAGAGTTCTTACTGCTTCTCTGCCCATCTCATTAGTCAAAAATTCCACAAAATCCCAGTCTACCCAAACCATTCTGTATAAATGAGACATTATCTACAAACAAGTGCAACAGCCTACACTCCAATAAGGATGGGAAACTTCTGCTTTCTCTCTGTCATGTTCCTCTTGACAGTGAGCGGTTGTACATGCTTGTAATAGCCATTCCATGACAATGTTGGGAGATTTCCTTGGCTCTTAGCTCCCTTACTGTTTCCTTTTCCTAATCTAATGAGACTGGTTACTTGGTTGCACCCTCAGCTCTGATCCCTTTAAGTTCTTCCTTATGCCCATTCTCCTCAGCATATATAGCAAAACATTCCCATCAAAATACCAGAATTTACTTCTTTAGGGCTAGATTAGTTCAATTCAGAATATATATACTGTAAAACATCACAGTACGCATTCCAGATAGGTTGGAGTACTTTATAAATTGAAGAAAAGCAAAGCATAAGCATTTTCTGTTTGTCTGACTGCTTTGTTTCTGTTTCTTGATTCATCCATGTTAGATATAAAGACCACACAGCAGTCTGGGACACATCTTACCTTGCAAATGCAAAAATAGCTGTTCCGAGGAGGATTATTGAGAGGATACACAAGGTGACTGACAGTATGATCTCCACAGTTCTTTCTGAAAGTCCTTCACCTGAGAAAAATCGAAACATGATCACTAGGACAGCCCTGGAGTTCCAACTTGAGTCTCAAACCACATAGACGATTTCTTGGCATATCACCAAAGAGTACCAGCAAAACAAATTAATTTTGCCCCTCCTCATGCAACTCCTGCTCCTCCTCCTCCTCCTCCTCCTCCTCCTATTCCTCCCCCTTTCCCTTCTTCTTCTTCCATTTAATTCGGGTGTTCATTCCTTAATTTTTTTCCCTACATAAACTTTATATCTCCATGAGTTCATTCAGACTCATGGTTTAAATTTTCATTTTTATGATAACCACTTATTGTTTTACTAATAAACTTCAGCCTTCTCTACATAATTGCCTACCAGATATTTTTATTTGGAATTATGGGTATAATTTAAAATGCATATGTCCAAAATGCGATATGTTCTCTTTTCTACTGAATCCTACTCTCAGTTGAGGAAAACTCTATTACTCTAGTTGTGCTGACCACACAGAAACCTTAGAGTCACATTTTGAATCTCTCTTTGCTAGTTTACTTCCCATGGGTACTATCTTTAACATATAACATATAATATATTGTAAATACACACATTATATATGTGTTATATATAAACACCATATATAATATTATATATATATATATGTATACATACACAGTTGATTTTTACTAAATGAAACCACAGTCTCTTATAGATGTGATCATTTCAATGTGAGACAAGAACAAAATGTTTAAAGAACAAAATAAGTTCCAAGTATTTTTGGGATGGAATGACAGGCATTGTAAGCAGCCTGATATGGGTCCTGGGTACCTAACACTTCTTTTCTGTACTGTACCAGGCACTCTTTAAACCATTGAACCTTTTCTATAGCCCTTGGTCATCTCATTTCTTGCAAGGGATTGCTCAACCATCTCTGAATGAATTGTTATAAAATAAATACATTTGTCTCTCTTACTGATATGGAAAAGTTCACACTCACTGTATTTGGAGAAATTTTAACTCATGTGACTTATAATTTTACTATAAATTCCTTCAGTTCAATGTCTGAAGCATAGGCAAAGATTAAAGCTTTATCGTTTTTCTACTATATTGGCGATTATAAAATGCCATCAAGTTTTTGTGGCTATTGATCTGCATGGTATAGCTGGGTGAGTTTTAAATAGTCATCAGAGTTTCACAGTCTTTAGTATATTCAGCTCCATTTAAAAGATGCTGGAAGGCCATGTATCTCATTGAATATTAAGTACACTTTCTTATTTACTAAAATATCAGTGCTTTGTTTCATAATTTTAACATGATACATATAATATTCTTGCCAAAGGAAGCCAGAAGATGAATAAGGGATATTGTTGATCAGGTGATGGTGAGACATAGCCTTAGAACTCAGTTTTCCTAGACCACAAAATGAAATTTCAGACTTGATTACCATTTCAAAGCACTGGCTCAAATGAGGAAATGACATATAATATATTAATAAACAGCATGTAATGCTGTAAGCGCATGTATTACAAAAGTGCTCTCAGGAGGGGACACAATGGACTCTGCTTGTTGGGTATGCTTTCTGATTCACTGCTATGCATGAGTGAGGTCATTTCTCCAAATTCTGTCTTACAAAGTGGGATCCTTTTACATGATTTTCCCCAGAATATACGCAAGCCGCTTTGTTGCTAGACTTATCATCTGCTAATTACTTTGTCTTGTTTGTACAGTATATTCTAGCACTGCAATTTAGAAAAGTATAATAAAAAGCATTCATTTTTTTCATATTACCTTCTGACTAGAATTATTATCACTTAAACCCAGAACACGATTCCACATTTTAAAATGAGAACTTTGAGTTAAATGAGAGATATTAATCTTACCATGCAAAGTCCGTGTCCTCATTCAGGTCTCCTCATTCTGTCTAAGCTCTTAGAGTTAGTATATACTTTTTCTCTTATTAAACTACTGGTCTTTTGGGATATTAAAAAACAATATGAAAAAGTTAAATTTTATTATGTTATAATTTTTAAAGTGTTTTGGGGTGTGTGTGTGTGTGTGTGTGTGTGTATGTCTGTAGACACGCATGTGTGAAGGCAAGCTAGTGGAAGAAGAACAACTTCTGGGAATTGGCCCTTTCCTTTGAGTATGAATTGTGGACCACATTCAGGCAGCCAGGTTGGGAAAGTAAGCTATTATACTCAGACTTATCTTGCCAACATTATTTTTGATATTTTAGAAATATAATTCTCTAGGAGGAACACATGATAGGGATTTGAGATGATGCTTATATTAATTAGCATGACTCTGCATTCTCCACTATGTACATACACACACATACATATGCCATGTACATACAGGGACATTATTATAAAGCTCAGAATAGATACTGTACTAATGGTCAGTCATTTCATTTAAAAATAAACATGCCTTGAAATGATCTACAAGAACATTTTCCTCCAGTCAGGTTGACAAAGTTTTGAAAGGAGATAAACAGTGCTTACTAGAGTATGAGAAAAGGGGAATCCATTCATTGTTAAAAAAAAAAAATCAAAAGTCATTGTCAAAGCTTTGTTCAAAAACCAACAAAACAAAACATACCTTTGCAAGATGCTTATTAATGAAAATGTTAACCTTAAAACTCAAGGCAGGATGGTAAGAAGAGAGAAAAGCTAGAAATAACTTAAGACATTGAGAAGGGAAAGTGACCCAGGACCACAAGCAGAGGCATCTGGCCACAGTGAAATTGGAAGCAGTGTCAGAACATAGCGATTTTTTTTCTGATAGTGTCATACAGTGGTTAACAGGACACCGGCCAGAGTCATGTTGCCTGGGTGTGAAACCTGACCCTGCCATGCCTTTGCTGAGTAAAACCCTCTGTACCAGTTTTCTTGCTTACGGGTTAGTATTACCTGTAGGAATGCACGCTACAGAGTAGACGTAGGGTTTTATGTCTAAAGCTACTTCTCAGTTTTGAATTTGTGTGGCAGTGACAGGTGTCTTTGTTAGTAATCACTTCATATCCATCCACCCGCTCCCTAATCTGAACTAATCTCCCAGTTGATTTATAAAGTATGTATTAGTACTGTCATTGCAGAAACAGGATTTTTAGAAATTAAATACATTAGGCATTTTCACAGCTATCTTGAGGGTTTTTAAATTCAGCACACACTAAAAGCATCTTAAATATTTTTGTCTGACAGCACAGTTTGTGAGGTTCCCCCCATATTAATACTGTCTTACTAAGTAGATAAACGTCCCCTTTGCTTCTCCACTACCTTGGAAGATGTGATCAGTGCTGCAGATGTCATAGTAACACATATTCCCTACCCCTCTCCTCCCCTCCCCCTCCCCTCCTCTCCCCCTCCCCCTCCCCTCCCCCTTCCCCTCCTCTCCCCCTTCCCCTCCCCTCCCCCTCCCCCTTCCCCTCTCCTCCCCCTCCCTGTCCCTGTCCTTCTCCATGTCCCTGCTCCCTCCTCTTTCTCTTTCACACACACACACACACACACACACACACACACACACACACACACAGACACACACACACCTCCATCCCTTCCCCTTTCTCTTTCTCAGCCTGATTACACTGGGAACATTCTTTGCACAGTAATTCAATGAGAATCACTATGACAAAAGGAAACCATCAGCAACTGCATTTGCTGTGCAGTTTGGCATCTCATCTTACACTGCTTTAACAAGGTCCCTGAAAGGTACAGACAGGGATGTCTGGTTTTCAAGTTACAGAAACCTTCTGCAATTAAACCTCCCCCCACAAAATACAGTCTACAAGCAGTGTCCACAAACTCATGTGCCTTAGGAAGGCTTAAAAAAGCCAAAGAAAGCTCATGTACACCATGAAAATGGGGGTGCTAGTGCTCAATCAATAGTCAAAACAAAAATCAAATAACTATAATTCAAGTGATTTACATCATTTCCCATTTGCCAGTACAGGCCATATAGATCCTCCTCAATGTAAGCTTTTCACTAAATTTTAACCCCGTCTAGTTAGTTGGTTCAAGATGAATTTTATCTTGGTCCTTTAAATCCTATATGCTAACCCATGAAGGGTCCAACTACCACCAGCATGATCTGCCAACGCACAGTCTTGGTAAATCAAATGTTGAAATTTTAGTTCAGTGCGTGCTGTCAATGGGATGTAAATACTACTGAATGAATAGTTATCTGGCCATGATTGGATAACCTTGATGGGACTATATTCCATTCCACTGAGGTCTAGGATTAAATTCACACCTATGCCTTGGCAGACCTGTCATCAGTGCTGGGTTCCACTAGGATGCTGTAATGATGTCATCTGTCCTGACACGTGGCACCACTGAGACAGAAAATGACTCAACCTCCCTTTGTCACCATCTGGTTACACAAAAGTATTATTGTAAATTCATGTCTCCTTGCTTGCCCCCAGTTGCACAGCGATGCGTTACATCTGAGGGCCTCTTCCCATTACTGAAACCACCAATATCATTTCCTTTCTGAATCCTTCCACTTTATCATCTTTGCAGTGCTCTTTTACCAAGAATATTTTTTTCATTCTATGGCCTCTACTAATGTCTCCTTTTTCATCTGTCCCGGTTTTAATAGCTATTTAAACATTACAGGGCAAAAGCCAATTATAAAACCACTATATATCAGGAGGATGTCTCTAAAAGGTTAGTCTAAGACAGAACCCCCTAAGGCTCTCTTTACATCACTGATAAAGGAATATCACACTGAACTTTGAGAAATTAGTTAATAGGAACATGGGACCCTCCTTGGTTATTAGCAGCCCATTGGCTCTCTGTTCGCTATGTTCAGCCTATGTCCCTCTGATCCCTTCTTTTGTGGCCTTTATGTCATCCTGACCTTCATCTTTCATTCCACACTATTCACATGCTGCAGGCCTCCTCCATTTAGAGCGCTTGTAGGCATTAGTGTCTGGAGGATTTGGTGATAACTGTCATGTCTCCAATAGACAAAAATCAGTACGTGTTTCTGAAAGTGGTGCTTACAGCTCCCTCCCTTGGTTGTAAGTAGAAGGAATAAAGAGAAAGCCATTGTTGAAAAGTAGCTTGAGTTTGTGTTCTACGTGATGCTCACCCTGGAAACGTGTGAGTAGCTATGTCCTCGGACTGTGGACTGTGGTCCCTGATTTTTGACTATCTCCCTTCTTAGGGCAGCTCTCATCTGTGTTACCCTGATGTCATAACCTTCCCTTTCACTCAAATGACTGAGTCTAGCCTTCTATTAATAATCTATACAAACTCACCTGTTGAGTATCAGGCTAGGTACATGACATCCAGACAGCAAATATTTCTCCTCTCTTCTATCTTCTATCTACTATCTTCTGCATGTACTTGAGTTCTGTCTGTCTTTTATTTTCCATTGTGAAATATACCAGAACAAGCATTATTTAGCTGCAGAAATTGCTGACAAATTCTGATTATGTTGCTGACCACAGAACATATATTTTGCTATCAGCAGCTAAATGATGAAATGTTTCACACAATTTCAAAACCACAAACCAAATCAGCCTGCTTTCTCATTATTACATTTATTGGTTAAATTAGCCAAGACAATGGTTTTATAGTCAAACATTTTAACCAAAGAGATTTTGTTATTCAAACATGCCTGTATGTAACACACCTCTTGATTTCACTCTTAAGTATGTATGATTTTTTTGCCTACGTAGACATGACAGAGGCTGGTTCTTTAGCCAGCTAACACCTCCACAATCTGATGAGACCCTCTGAAAGTGATGGGACAATCCACTGTTCTATTCCTACAGTTCTCACTGAACTATGCTGTAGCTCATGACGTACTGATGGATCATCAAGATCAGGGCCATACCTTAACTTCATACACGTTCAAGTAATATTCCAGAAATGTACCCACCTGAGTGTTTTATCAAGTAGTTTAGAAGTTTGAAAGCCATGCCGCAAACAATTTTTAAAAAAAATCTCTGACCCTTTGAGTGAAATTCTAGGGAGTCGGTAAAGTAAAATATCTCTTAAAGTTTTTGATTATAACCCATCAAAAGAAGCTATAAGGGGCTAGAGACATGACTCGGTGGTGGAGATGAAGAGCACTTTTCATTGCAGAGAACCCAAGATTGGTTCACAATCATCTGAAACTCCAGTTCCATGGAGTCTGATAACCTCTTCTGAACTCTGTGAGCACCAGACATGCATATAATGCACACACACACACACACACACACACACACACACACACACACACACATCGGTAAAAGAAATAAATCTAAAACTTTAAAAGTCATTAAACATTGAACAATATAAGCATTAAAAATTTGAATCTTTGCACATTATTTTATTTAAGATCTAAAGAAAACTTTAAAATAATATATTCTTAGTTTTCAAAAGGGAATACATACTTATAAGAAACTATTATTCCAAGTCACAGAGCTAACTAAGATTTAAATCCAGGTACCCTTTCTTTGTAGCACAGTAGTTACAGAATCCTGGGCTAAAATGCTGGCTTCCTGGCCAAACAATGATTTAAACAGGGGTGTGGGGTTTGTTTCCCTCATTTGTAAGTTGGGGTGAAAAGTATCACTCAAACCAGGCATTCCTGGCATGACTGACATTGTGTCAACTGACACTATGAGGATATAATTGAAATGATGATGAGATTTTATTTTCTTCTCATCATAGAAGAAAATAAAAGAGACAAAAAGAAAAGAAAAGAAACGAAAAGAAAAATGTTGTTTTGAGAAATTTTCATGGGAAAAGATTATCCGATGATTTCTCTGTTATGAAGACCTATTGTATTGTATTATACTATACTATACTATACTATACTATACTATACTATACTATATATTTAAAGAACCAAATACCTTTTTATTTAGAATATCATCAAGGAACCAATGCTTTAACCAAGTTTATAGCCAGATACGAATAGTAGAAGAAATAGTCTTTTCAAAGAATATTGCAAACATCATTTTCCTTAAAAAGGTTGATTAACTTTAAAAAAGACTTGTACTAAAGACTATCAATCCATGGCTTATTGTATTTACTGAACATTTAATAACTGCTATCATCATATAATCACACTGAGATTGTAGATAAAGGCTGGAGAGACAGATTGGTGGGTAGTGTCTGACTTGCATGCAAAAGAACCATATTTTGGATACCCAGAATCTACGTTAAAAGCTTAGCAGGTATGATGGTAGCCTGAATTCCCAGCCTGTGGAGGAAACTGGATAGCTTCAATAGGCAAAATGTGCCGGCTCTGAACTCAGCAAGAGACCCTACCACAATAAATAAAGTGGACAGTGATGGAGAGAGACATTCCAGCCCCCAATGCACCTGGAAAATGTACATCCTTACCTGTATAACTATATACCTCACACAGGCAAACATGCATGTATACATGCACAGATGCTGCACACACATACATGAGAAAAATAAAAATTATAGATAAATTAAATTATGAAATCTTACCTAAAGTTTTAATAGGGTCAGAGTACTCAGAGTCAGTAAATTGTCCCATGACATTTGTGGCTCTAAATTTAAACCTATAAGAAAAAAAAAAGATTCATTCTAAGGTATTTTGTAGGCAATAGTTAGCAGTATTGTTTCCTGATTTCTTCATGAATATGTTGCTGCTTGTGCATAGAAAGGCTACTGGTTTTTGGGTGCTAATGTTTTGTACCCTGATATTTAGATGATGTTTTTAAACTGTTTATCAGCTATAGGAGTTTTCTGATAGAGTACTAAAGGGTATAATTGTAGTATATAAAAATTAGGATACTTTGATTTTTCCCTTTTTATATTTATCTCCTTTATCTCATTCACTTGTCTTCTTCTTCTTCTTCTTCTTCTTCTTCTTCTTCTTCTTCTTCTCCTTCTCCTTCTTCTTTTTTTACTTATTCAGTTTAAATCCTGTTTACTGCCCTGCTCCAGGTCACCCCCTTGCAGAATCTTTCCCTGCTCCAAGTAACTTCCTTGTAGAATCCATGCACCATCCTCCTTCCCCATCTATTACTCTAGCCAAGACTTCAAATATTAGAATATTAGTTTGAATAGCTATGGAGAGAGTGGACAATCTGTCATGTTGTTAATATTAGTAGAAATGCATTGAAGTTTTATTTTATTTTTTATGATATTGACTATGTACTTCCTGTGTATTTCTTTTATTATGTTAAAGTTGTGGCTCTTGTATACCTACTTTCACTGGGGTTTTATCATGAGTGGATACTTAATTTTGCCAAAGGCCTTTTTTCTGTAACTAATGAAGAGACAATGTGGTTTATGTTCTTGAGTCTATTTATCTTATAAGCTACATTTATTGTTTTACATATGTTGAACTATCCCTATATCCCTAAGATGAAGCCTATTTGATCAGGGAGAGTAATTTTGTGACATGTTCTTGAACTCTCTTCAAAGAATTTTATTGAGAACATTTGTGTCAATATTTATCAAAGATATTGGCCTATAATTATAAAAGAAAAACATTTTAATGGCCTATTATCTTTTCCAAATATTTTAACAAATAGCTATGAAAAAGTAATAGTTTATTCAAGAAAAATAAAGTTACAAGACATCAATTTAGTATTACGCTAACATGAGGAAAATCTATAATATATACCAAGTGAATAATTATCTTGCTCCCTGGCTCATTGAATTTGATGGAACAGTGAGTGGGATTTTGACCAAAATCATGAACCAGCAGTATTTGAAAAAACATTAAGCAGAGAATTTCACTCATAGATTTATTTAGACAAAGTCATTTAGTATTAACAATTTGAAGATACTATAACAAATTTAAAGTATGAATAACTTCTGTAGCTTATTTTTAGAAATATTACAGAATCAAATGACTAGGATTATATAAAATTGTCTTGTTCACATATACATAAATTAAGAACACTGCTTCTTATTTTCATTATGTACCAAGTTGTAAGCACTCATTTCAACAAGTTTAGAACAGAAAAGTTGCAGAAAATAATCCTGAAGACACCCAAAATTACCTAACTGAAACTAAAAGTCAAAAGTCATTTAAATATGTACAACAGATAAATTTCAGTGTACTATTTATTATCAAACTCTTATAATAACATATATTATTAAAAGAATCTATTTAGAAGACAAATATGCAAAAGAAACAGTCAATGAGAGGAAATATAATTATAATTGAATATACTTGAGATGAAATATAAATTTCATCATCATAAAAATTGAAGTTTAGTTGAAATAATAACAAATTTAAACTCATTACACTGAAAATAAATGATATAATATTATTTTTCAATTGCCCAATTTCTCAAAATGTTCTAATTATACCTCAGCCTACAACATTCATAAGGAATTTAATAGCATTTTAACTAGTGTGCTGAAAGGTGAGCACCCATGTTTTTAAAAATTAGTAATGATAAGATTTTGAAGAATCAAGGTTAAGATAATTCTCTTCTAAATCATAGCCATATTTTATGGCATTATTTCAACAATTAAATAGAAAACAATAACAAGGAGTTCAATAAAATTTAATAAAGCACTCATTCAAATGTTTGATGGGATAAAAGACAGAGCTGCTGGTATTAGCATCTTAAAAGGAAACCTTAATTAACTGATAGACAACAAAACTGTTTCTGAAAGTCTGTATATCATCCAATGCCTATAGTAAAAAAGAAAAGCAAAATACTGAGTTCCAACATGTCAACCAATGTTCATTATAGAAATAACTAAGTTCTCCCACCTTTTATATTTAGTGCCATTTCTTTTTATATTGCCTTTAAACAACTTATCATATCAATTCACACTTTCGTTCAAGTTTGTCTGTTAAATGAATGAATAATGCTTTATCTGTCTCTTTATTTCCAGTGTTTAAACAACCAGGACCATTGTCCATAGGAGGTATCATTTGCTCACCAGAAAGATGGAAAGATAGATTGATGGATAGGTGGCAATATATTAACAAATTTGTACTCTAGTGCATGGTTGACATAAAACATACTTACAAATACTGCTTTTTGGGTTTCAGAGGTCCATTGCAAATTTTCTCCTCATTTCCAGGGATCATACAGGCATTATCAGCACCTATCACATAGATTTCTTCATTACCGCTGAACTTTGTCTTTCCCTCTATACATGGGGGATTAGGGAAGCCTTCATTTGTAAAATATGGCCTTGCTTTGTTGAAATATGCATCATACCACTTTGTCACATTTCCATCTTGCTGAGCTAGTAGAGGGGGAAATGAAAACCTATCACAAATCACACCAAAGGTATCTTCACATGAATGCAGCACTTTGTGATTCCATCATGAAATCTAGATGCATCAAGAGTCATGTTAATGAACTACCAGGACAAATCAGCATATGAAAGTGGACACAGATATTTGTGTTGTGGGGGCTGATGTATTAGGTAGACCAGCAGTTCTTAACTTTTGGATTGTGACTCATTTGCAGGGGTCACATATCATATGTCCTGCATTTCAGATGTTTACATTATAATTTATGATAGTAGCAAAATCACATTTATGAAGGAAGTAGCAACAAAATAATTCTATGGATGGGGGGAGGGTAATCACAACAGGAGGAACTGTATTAAAAGGTCACAGCATTAGGAAGGTTGAGAACCACTGAGATAGACAAAAAGCATCCTTCAGCCAGATGTCACTAATGTTCATATGTACCAAGAAGCTATCAAGACTCTCACTTCCCAAAATCAAATCAATCCAGCCAGTATATACAATAAATAGATTACAGATCTTAATTAGGACTTTCTTCACTTGAATATAATATTTTAACCATAAGTTATTACTACAATTATTGATAATATTAATATTCTTTGGATAATCTTAAATGGTCTTAAAATCATGAGTCAACTTTACTTGCTAATTTTGAGTAAAACTTTCATAGCATTCAGAAATTCACATTTCCGATGTAGAGTGAAATCTGAGGTACCTCCTGTTTCCGCCACAAGAACTTGTACATTTCTGATTGGCCCGTGGTCATCATTGTAGTAGCATATTGGCATTCTGATTGTAATCGTTGTTGATGTCACAAGCAGTTTTCCTGTGGCATCACGGATAGGAATTGGCTTGGTTTTTGGTCGTGCTGGAGCTATAAACAGTAAAATATGAGGATATAATTTTTATCTGAGCAGAAAAATTAAAGTTCAGAGTCATATTTCATGTAGGTAACAGATAAAGTGATGGCACACAGAAGTATCAAACCAGTTGTGTTTGCATACAGCAGATATATAATAATTATTACATGTATTTGAGGATTGCCTAAGAAATTGAAGCCCAGGTACTACTTTTACACATGTGACTCTTCTTCATGTCTTAAAAATTCTCAATTTATTAAAGCTCTTGCAAATAACTTTAAAATTATTTACACCTCACTAACATTTTTCAAAGATTTATTTATTAATGTCTTTTATGTATATTAGGGCTGTCTTCATGCCCACCAAAAGAAGGCATCAGATCCCATTACAGATGATTGTGAGCTACCATGTGGGTGCTGGGAATTGAACTCAGGACCCTGGAAGATCAACCAAGTACTCTTAACTGCTAAGCCATTTCTCCAGCCTACTAAAATTTCTTTTGCTTGTGTCATTCTATTAGTCATCTGATTAACTACTATTCCAGTCATAGCAGCAGCATCCCACTGTTCATCATGGCAACCACATGAGTAGTAGTCTCTCTTACTTTTGTTAACGTTCACATTATAAGATAGAGTTTCATAGATCCATATATAACAGACCTCTTGCTGCTGAGTCTCCTAATATTGATACGGCATGCATTAGAATTTCTCTGCTTATTGATTTCTTGGTGAGTCTTCCCCAGGTAGAGGTACAGTGCTAACTCATGCTTCTTAATGACTACAGTATGTGGTACAGCTGCATAATATTTCTTCAGCAACCTGTCCAAACATGAGAATTTATGTTCCTTACAATGTTCAGCATGTTCTACAGTCATTAACCTCATTTAACTTTGTTTGTTTGCATTTTAATTTCTATAGAAGGGATTGCAAGCTGTAGAAGTTAAGAAGTGTGCATTTTATGTGTGCATGGAGGTGTTGTATATGTAATCCATGTATGTAGGTACACATTTGTGCAGGTGTGCATGCAAGAGTGTATGCATTCATGAGGCAACCTGAACTTGATGTTGCATGTCTTCCTTGATTATTCTTAACTTTATTTCATGCAAAACAGAGATGCCTCAGCTAATCTAGTTAGCCAACTTGTCTAGTTAGCCAACTTGTCCCAGAGATTGTCTACCTCTCCCCCCAGAGATGGGGATTACCGTACCTATTTGAGTTTTACATGAGAATTGGGAGCTTGATCTCTGGATATCACATTTGTGTGGCAAAGAATTTATCCAACAATCTATCCCTCTAGTCCATCAGATATACATTTTTAACATTAGTAGATATTTTTTAGAAAATGTCTAAGATACCATAATATTTCATATTTTGCCATAAACAAATACAAAACATCCCCTAGCCAGTATTTTTCAGAACTTCTGTTGGTTTCATTTCTTCTTATAGGTGTTTACATGTTACATGTGTCTTTATATGCACATATGCATTTCTCGTTTGAGAGCTACGTATCCAAACTTCAATCTTAAAAAACAAAGAATCTTTCAACAGTGCCACAAAATTTGCAATATTGTTTTCTTTAAATAGAGAAGGAATAGGGTAACAGGAATAAAAGGTGAATATCAGGGTTTGAACCAAACCCTTTTGACTCCTTCTTGTGCATCAGATCAAAGAGCAAGCCTCTAGTTGATACATCACTTTGGTACTCTGACAAGTAAAGGTTGGAATGGGATTTGATATGTATAAGGTTTCTAGAGAGTAAAATCTAACAAATGAAGGAGCAAACAGCAGGAGTAGGGGTCAAGAGCCTTCAGATGCTATGCCTGGCATAGCAGTCACAGAATAGAGAGTAGGAAGGGCTTAGTAAGAAGAGGCTTGGGCCTTTTTCTGTTCTGAACCATCAATGAGGCCACTAAGAGTCCCCAAGAGCAAATTTCAGCAAACCCATTATTGGGTGCCACAATCTAACTGTATACTAACTGTCAGATGAAAAGTCAGCGAGGCTGCTTCTCATTCAATAGACTGTGTAGCTAAGTGAATCAGACATAGCAGTAAAGAGAAGTTATCTCTCTGGGACTCCACCACAACCTCCATGCTCTCTCTGCAAGAGGAAGAGTAGAGGGCAGAGGCATTTTGGCATGGAGATGTGTGAAGCAGGTAAAATGAGAAATTTTGGTAAAGTATAGATACTGTGTATATTATACTTGTATATATGTATGTCCATACCAAGTAAAGAAAAGAAATTCAGATGGCGTGGCTCCTTTTCTCTTTTGTGCATTCTGAAGTCAGTTTGTGAAAAAAGTTACAGTTGAAACAATGTACGTGTTTGTATATTCCAAGATATATAATTACTAACTTAAAAAATTAATATATATATATGTATATGTGCCTGCAAGTGTGTATGTGTACCATGTTCATACAGGGACCTATAGAATTAGAAAAAGGATGTTGGAATCCAGAACTGGAGTGTGAAGGTCATTGTCTACCTCTGAAATGGGCTGAGAACTGAACCCAGGATCTTTGAAAGAACAGCTAGTGCTTTTAACCCCTGAGCCACCCCTCCAGAAATTTATTAAATAAAATAAATAATGCCTATAAATAGGAATCGACCTATTCTGATTAGTCTCTAATCAAAGGATAAAATATAAAATTGCCTCTGACAATGATGATTTCATATTCTTGATAGTTTTAACAATTTTTCAGGTGCTGTATAAAGGGGTTTTCAAAGATGTTCATTCTTAGTTCCCACAATTAATAATCTGTGAGGTAGGAGCTAACAGGGTCTGCACCTTCTAGACATATGCATGTTGAGGAGATTTTTCAAAGTCAAAAGGTCAAAGCCAGGATTCAGTCTCAAGAGTTATCCAAACAGCTTGAAAGGCTCAGGGGCCAGCCACTGTTCTCTACTGCCCCTTCCTAAGAAAGCCAGATATTATTCTTTCCTTTAGAAAGACATACAACCACTCTGGAAATCAGTCTGGCAGTTCCTCAGAAAATTAGACATAGTACTACCTGAGGACCCAGCTATACCACTCCTGAGCATATCCTCAGAAGATGCTCCAACATCTAATAAGGACACATGCTCCACTATGCTCATAGCAGCCTTATTTATAATAGCCAGAAGCTGGAAAGAACCCAGATGTCCCTCTATAGAGGAATGGATACAGAAAATGTGGTATATTTACACAATGGAGTACTACTCAGCTATTAAAATCAATGAATTCATGAAATTCTTAGGCAAATGAATGGAACTAGAAAGTGTCATCCTGAGTGAGATAACCCAATCACAAGGGAACACACATGGTATGCACTCACTGATAAATGGATATTAGCTCAAAAGCTCCAAATATCCAAGATAAAATACACAGACCATGTGAAGCTCAAGAAGAAGGAAGACCAAAGTATGGGTGCTTCAGTTTTTCTGAGAAAGGGAACAAAATAATCACAGGAGCAATTATGGAGACAAAGTGTGGACCAGAGACTGAAAGAAAGGCCACCCAGAGACTGTCCTACCTGGGGATTCATCCTATAACAGTCACCAAACCCCGACATTATTGTAGATGCCAAGAAGTGCTTGCTGAAAGGAGCCTGATATGGCTGTCTCATTAGGGGCTGTGCCAGAGCCTTACAAATACAGAGGCAGATGTTAGCAGCCAATCATTGAACTAGGTGCAGGTTCCCCAATGGAGGAGATGGAGGGAGGTCTGGAGGAGCTGAAGGGGTTTTCAGCCTCCTGGGAAGAAGGAAGATGTTGGCCAACCAGACCCTCCAGGGCTCCCAGGGACTAAGCCCTCAACCAAGCAGTACACATCGTTCCAGACGAATTTGTGGCAGAGGAATGCCTTGTCGAGCATCTGTGAGAGGAGAGGTCCTTGGTCCTAAGATAGATAGATGCCCCAGCATGGGGAAATCGAGGGGGGATAGGTGAGGGTGGGTTGGGTGGAGGGGCATCCTCATGGAGGCAGGGAGAGGGAAAATGGGTTGGGGGTTTTCTGTGAGGGGGGGGAAACTAGGAAAGGGGATGTTTGAAATGTAAATGAAGAATAGATTCAATTTAAAAAAAGGCATACTTACTGGGATTCTGGTACAGATAGCCTGTGACAAATACTTAGAGATTTCTGTTGTTGCTTTCTTTTCTTCCTTCTTCCTTCCACTCCCCCAACCACCCCTCCCCACCTTAAGATTCTCCTGCAATCTGTCCCTTCCTTCCCTAACCCCCACATCCACTTCTCTTCTGTTTCTCTTCAGGAAAGAGCAATCCTCCCAGGGACATCAGCCAAATACAGCTTATTAAGATACAATAAGACCAGGCACAAACCCTTATATCATGGCTGGACAAGGGCTTTCTTAAACATCTTGGGATCTTTTGATTTCTTTCATTTTTAGTACTCCTCTGTGTGATTGAGGCATCACAAGAAAATAGTTGATTTCAATATCTGGACAGGCAGTTACTGGTCAAATGGACTTAAATTCCTCTTTAGGGTTTTGTGGTCATTTGCAAGAATAGAATTTTACTAAAATATCTGCCAGAATAGTGAAGTGATAGATGGAGTTTAGAGTTAAAATACAAGGATGGCTGTACTTGGAAATTTAATGGTAGTCACTGTATAACCACCCAAGCAAAATCAAACTTTTAGGACAGAGATCAGTACAGAAGAGCAGGTCTACTCAGCCTAGGCAGAGGTGATTTAAAAAACTCTTTTTCTAATAAAAATAAAGTTTAAGTGACAACCCTTAGGGTAGGCATTGTCTTCAACAACAATTCATCACTGAGATGTTTAAACTATACTTTTAATATACACACATTCTTCCTTAATGTATGCATACCACAAGCATAATTACCACATAAAGGTTAGCCTACCATGCGTGATTCAGATTACAATCACCATGTGGTTAAGAAAACAACAATTTAATGGAAGGCAGCTCATTTTTACCTTTAATGTCCATGGTTATGCGCATCTGCACTTTTGGCCCGGCGCCAGCACTGTTGATAGCATAAACCTGGAACAACGACAGGTTTTATCACTACTCTGAGCTTCCTTTCAATGCACGTGTAAGTTGACATGATCATAAACAATCTTTAAAATGATCTCTCTTTTACAAAGGATTGTATGCTGCCTATTAATTATATTCTCTCAAACTAATTTAATGCCATCGAGATCAAAAAGAACATTTACAATCAAGAATTTCTTACAACTGATATTCTGGTACCTAGACCTGAGACTAAATGCTAACTGACCCAAAGTCCCCATCATCAAGGCCGGGAAGGCTCTGCTGCCATTTGAATGACAGAAGGAACAGAGTGGAAAACCACCAGTCCTTACACCACCTCTCCTTCTACAACATCTGTTAGTTCTCTCTGTCGTTAGCACATTTCGTCCTCCTTTAAATCCATATTCAAGATCTTCTTCTTGCTTCTTAGATGAAACCCAATTCCTCCTGCCTCCCCATTTTCCTGTATTAAATCATCCTCCTGAAAGTTGGCCTTTATGCCCTTCTTCACCCCTGCCCCAAAGTATCTGATGCATAACCTGCATAATGCAGCATATACACATAAAACATTTCTGTTTGTGTACACAGAGGGTGATTTACACAAATGTGAATTCTTTCAATTAGCTTTGTGCTCAGGAAGCTGAAGACACAGAGCTTGCCTTCACCTCATCCTAGCTGAATGAAACAAAGGCCACATAAGTGGCCCAACTTCCCTCCACCTAGTAAACACAATTTGCCATATATAATATCTTCTTTAGAATATTTTATTTGTTATGGACCATTTAATAATTTGGAAATGTTTGTTGTTGAATTGAACTATAATAATGTATGGTAGATGATTACTATATTGAATAGAGCAATCCCATAAAATGCAGTTAAAATAACTGAAAGAAAAAATGTGGTATCTTTTGTAAGTTTTTAAAAGGGACTATTCAAATTAAGTGATGATTTTTTTTAATGATACAACTTTAAATTTAACTGTGCTGATGAGTAAAAAAGAAAAAAAATGGGTAGTATTTTTTAAAATAGCAAGATACATAGAATTTACTTGAAATGCTTTTTAAATATAAATGTTCTTGATAAACTTTAATATCCTGAGATGTTTATATTGTAATCTGTGAGCAGCTATATTTTTCTTTCTAGATCAGCTGCATTTTGTTTCATTTCTTACTTTCTCTTATTCTCAAAAGCCAAACTGATGCAGTGTTTCTCTCAATACCATCACTACAGATAAGTATTCCCCATAAAATGTTTTTCAAGAAGTTATCAATTTTGTTTGCTACTTTTCCCTTGCAAAAGCTGAGTCACACATTTGCAGAAGCTTTCCAGATGGACACTAAAGGTAGGATGTGAGCTCTGGTTCAAATGCCCATTCATCTTCTAATAGATACTTCCTAAAACTGGTCTGCTTGACTGGAATGGCAGCAAGAACCTTATCCAGTAAGATACAAAATAGAAGCAAAGGATGTACTCATTGCTAACAATATTTTTATAACTAAGTTGATAATTATGAATAATGCTGAGTTGGGAAGCTATTCTAGGGATTGTTATATTGGATGCTGCTAGGTTTCTTTTTTTTTTTATGAAACCAAAACAATTTTGTTTATAATTCCTAAGGTTTAATCAATGTAAGTATAGGATGAAATAATTTGGGTATCTGTTCACACGTGTGAACTTGCACACATTTTTTTGCACGTCTTACATCCTTTGTAAAAATTAATGTTAACACATCAACAGGAAGAAAGGATTCAAAGGAACGAAATGACCTTATCCTGCCATTTTCTTCAAAATGAGCTTTCCCAGTTGTTAATTATAGTTTTCTTTTAAGAAGCTGCGGTTTTTCGCGTCCTTACTCTTTTGTGTTTAACGTGCATTTTCTCTCTTCTTTATTCCCATGTGCCCATTATTTGTTTTTCAGGGTACTTAGTTAATAGCACATGCTAGATTTTCATAGGGAATAGGCAGGGGTGTGGCATGCAATAGGATGTATTTTGGAGGGCTGACATTGTAAATTAGGCTCTTAGCAAACAGTTACAATCTGTGGCTGCTTACGCTGATGTTGTATGTGTGTCCACCCTTCAGGCCTTCTAACATTGCGATGACGGACGTGTCTGTCTTCTGGATAATGCTGAGGTTATGAATCTGGACAGCAGTAGGATCATCTTCTCGGTAAACCAATGCTTGATACACTTGGATATTGCCATTGGGCTGAGAAGGCGGAAGGAACGTTAACTGAAACTTTGTTACTTCGTCCGGTATCTTCTGAAATGTCATATTATTAGGTGGGTCCTTGGGCACTGAAAAAAAATTGTTAGCAACTATAATTTTTAAATGTATTATCTCAATACAAAATGTTTTTCCTTCAAATTTCTGTTTTAAAAGACTAATGACGCATAATATATAAATCATGTATTATGGACATTAGTAAAATGGTCAAGCATTGACTTTATTTCCCAGAAATTTTAGTGGTACTTCAGTTTGTCTTGTACATATGCTGTATGCTTAGCCCTGGGCATTAGCTCAAGCCCCTCCCATTGCATCTCAGCCCAGCTTCCACAGAATCATGCAGAATGTGCTTCCTTGACTTCTCCATCATTTTATTAAAAAATAACCAGATTCAGAAGAAATCATTCCAAGAGGATCAGAGCCTCCACATAACCTTCATGGAGTTCCCAGTGCTGACATGGCTTATGGCTTTATTCATTGTCAAACCAGAGAAGAGGCATTGAGCCAATACTGTTCACAAGACAAGAGGCCTTACTCTGATTTCATTGCCTTTTTGTAGTTTTGTGTGTGATTACTTTTATGGAATTGTAAGATGTGTATAGAATCCCATAAACACCAACATGGAAGAGATAACACCAGCCCATCACTTAAAGTGCCTCTCTGTAATTGCAAGTGTTCCTTATCTCTGTTGTCTTTTCATTCTCAGCCTAACAAAAGTGCCATGGATTTGAGGTTCACTAGGATTTATATGTATGAATACTTCACCATCTTCAAAAACTTCTCTCTCCCTGTCTCTGATTCTCTCTCTCTCTCTCTCTCTCTCTCTCTCTCTCTCTAGGTTGGGGATCATGTGAGTGCCATGATGTACACGCAGAACGCAGAGAACAGCTTGCAGGATTTTTGTCCTGGCTTTTCAACATGTGGGTCCCTGGGATGGAATTCTGGTCATGAGTCTTGGTGAAAAGTATCTACACCCTCTGAGTCATCTTCCCAACTGCAAAGTCTCCAATCATAAGTGAAAAGAACAGCAACCCTGAATGTCACCAAGAAGTGTTTCATTTTGTAGCTTAACAGGAATTGTTTAACATGGAAAGACATCTGTGCTGCTTACAGTTTATTTTTATTGCCAGTACGACTGACATTACTATCCATGTGTATATAAACGTAAGTTTTTGATTCTTTATGATCATTGTTGACAGCTAATCGCTGGCCATATGGGAAGTACATGTTTCGTTAAATGAGACTGGCAAAATATTTTTTCCATGTGTCTACACTACTTAATATTCCCAACCGGCAAGTGTCAGAGCTCATTTTATATCTTTGTCACTATTTGGTATTATCACTACTTTTTAAATTATTTTGCAATTCTGTTTCAGTAGATGAATGGTTACATGATAATGTGGATTTAATTTGCATTTATCTAGGGCTAATAATCTCAAAAATTTATCATACTGTGTGTTGATTTGCTAACCATACCTCCTGATGATGGAATGTCCCTTTATGTCTTCTGATGATTTTCTAATTGGATTTTTTAACTGCTGAAATGTCTAATATTCTAATAGTTCGTTTTTTTACCAAAATAAAAACACAGCAGGACAGCTGTACTCTTGGATTCATACTAATTGTGGTAGCATGTAAAGATCTATGAAATCCCAAGTCAGACCAAATTACAACATAAAGATGAGAGGTGGGCATGAAGTTCCACCCCTATCCAAGTCGCTATTGGCAACAGAGCTTTGGGGGAGGGGAGTCAGTTTTCTCTAAAATTGTGTGTCATAATAAGTTGAGTACATTCCAGTAGAAGGCCATACACCTAAGAATATTTGGGCAACACACATCATCCTTGATAGGATGGAAGTAGAAAACTGTGGTAAGAGGGAACGAGGAAGAGTTAGGTCATGGGTGATGAATACAGTCAAAACTCATTGCATGGAATCCTTAAAGGATGAATTTAGAAATTTAAAGGAAAAGTTTTTTTGGATTTTTTTTTTTAGAAAACTACTTTGGAAAAGAGAGCACTCAGGAGGGTGGGGTTAAAGAGGGTTGCCTATGATCACAGCATGTGCACACGAGCAATTATCACAATGACATCATCATTCTGTACCATTAATCAATACTCTGTGCCGATAAAATATTCCCTTATTAAAACAAAACACACTGCCCACTTTGTATGTCACTACTTGTAACAAATTACAAAATAAAATGATACATGAGAAAACATCATTGGAAGATCGTAGAGTTACAGTTCTTGGCATCACACGGTCAGACGAATTTGTATATTCTTGTGATCAGAATGATATGGGAACATTCTCTTTGCAATCAAAATTTCCAGTGAGGAAGGCTTGAGATGCGGCCTCACAGGGCAGACTCTCTAGCTTTGTCAACTTCATCCTCCTTGGCAGATAGAATCTCAGAGCACCTCTCAAATTTGGGTATATAATTGTGAGTAAAAAAAGACAAGCAGAAAATTACAGCATTTTTCAAACATCCCATGTTAAGTAGAAAGTTTTATGGGTAAAATAAAGCTTAGTTTGTGTTAAACATATTTTTCCACTTGCTTTGACACATTTACATTACCTAAGAAGTATATCCTTTTATTTGTAGAATGTGTTTCTGTAAATTGAGGATTAGGCTTAAAGCTGGATAAGGCAAGAGATTCTCTTGATGTTGGCAACAATTTCCTATCCCCAAATTACCCACAGCTTTACATAATGAATTCAATTGACAGAGAAGTTTTCTTTTTTCTCCTTTTTTTTTAAATAGTGCTGTTGATTACTTCCTAAGGTAGCTTTCTCAACCTTTCTGATACCGCTACCTTTTAATACAGTTCCTCATGTTGTGGTGACCCCCCACCGTAAAATTATTTCATTCATACTTCATAACTGTAATGTTGCTACTGTTATGAATCATAAAGATCTGATGCGCTAGATTTCTAATATGTGACCCCTGTGAATGGTGTCATGCCCCACAGGTTGAGAGTTACTGTTCTAGGGCAAGATGACACAGATATGATTTGGCCAGCCATGTTTTGTGGTATACGCATGAGTTTTTTCACCAAACCTTTCTTCACAGAGATGTGTGAGAAAAAAAACGTGAAAAGCAAAAGCAAAATATAGACGATCCCTTTGATAGTTGGTGGTAAAAGAGAAAGGAATGGAACCTCAGAAATGAGAAGAAAAGGTACCTTGCAAATTAGAGTTAACACTTTGCAGAAAATATTGGAAAACAGCATAAGACAGATAATCCCTGAAAGAAATATCTTTACCTCCTCTATATACCTTAGAGATAGCAACAAATAGACCATAGCAATATATGCCCTCACTCTTATTTTCTGTGACATATCTGGTGGCAAAGAACATCAAAATTCTGAAGAAATTAGGCAAGCAGGCCCTGGGGATTCTCTGCATCCACTACCTGCTCCTCTCACAGTGCTTTGATTTATTCAGAGTACTCATAAACTAGAGGAAATCTGTGTAGATTCTGATATTCATCAAATAATCACATAATATAACATGCCACTTGACTAAAAAGCCATTATAATATATGTGAACTAGCTTTTGATACCAAATTACCTAATATTATTAAGTCAATTTCCACAGCAAGTCAGGACAGAAATAACCAAAATGAAATGCTGGATGAAATATTGTTAGCTGAAGACATTTAGAAAAATTATCGGTTAAGCACAGTAATTCAGTTTCTAAAACAGTTGATAACTACAAAAAAGTGCATATTTTTATAAAATAATTAGTTTCCATTATTTATAAGGACTGAATATTCTACACATTGCCTCAAAAGTGTAAGCCACCTTTATTTTGTCAATTGCACCCTCATTGAATTCATTTTTTTTATAAATGAATGTTCTATCAATGAATCATAGCACACATCCTTTCTTGAGAAGAGTGTGAGGAGCTGTAAGAAAAACCAACGGCCAAGTCTTAGCTGATTGTTAGGAATGGTGAAGTACACTCCTTACCTGATTCTAAAGTTGTAATTATCACTTCTGCACTTGACTTCCCATCTGTGTATGCCCCACTAACATGTCCAACAAACGCTGTGATCACCACGGAATACCTTGTGAATACTTCTAAGTCATTAATCTCTGTGGTTTTGTTTTCTTCATTTGACTTCACGAAGGAAATATTAAAGTCATCACTGTCTACCTATGTGGAAAAAGTAGATAGCGATTAAGGAAGATAACTATCCAAAGCTAAGCCATACTAATCTCACTACTATTTAGTCATTTACTTTGAAGTCAAATTTTTTCTGAGAAATCCAAAGTACTATAGCAATTAAATTCACTCGTAATTATTTTAATAGTTGAAAGTCAGAGAATGTAATCAACTCATCATGATGAAGCAACCTATCAAATGAGTAAACAAAAGTAGCATTTGGAGTCAATAAAATGGTTTTCTACTTCAACAGTTGATGGAAGAAAACATATCGGTTTGAGTGCCCAATCCCCCAACATTCAAATTCCGAACTGGTCAATTACCAATTCCATTTGGTAAGCTATTTATGCTGTCTTACTTTTTACTAGGGTGATAATATTGAGTTACGCAGCCTTTTTGAAAATTTATAAATAATAGATCTTACATAGTTGGAGTGGTGATTTTGACATATTTTGAAATAACTCTGAAAATTATGCTTTGTAACACAATTCAGAAGATATTAATGTTTAAATTATATTTATGCACACTTTCTAACTAAATCATAATTTTGAGAGGACAACTTTATTTTGAAATGTACACTGATATATTCTGCCATTTTAATTTTTTCTAGTTTTTATTTAATATTTTTTATCTTTGAGATTATAATACAATTACAGCAGTTCTCCCTGGCCTTCCTTCTCTCCAAACCCTTCCACAACCCTCCCCCACTCTCCAGATTCTTTCTTCTTCAGCCTCTTTTGTCTTTAATTCTTATTGCATGCATAGTCACTTAAAAATTCTGGTCATAATTACAGATCAAAAAGCTTCTGACCTACCACTGTTAGATGTAACACTGGTTATGGACACTACTCACTATAAATATAGCCAAAAGTCTTGTAAAAATGAGTATCTTTAAGGATATTAAATGTGGCTACATGTTTTGTTCAAATATATATAGTTTGTCTTGGGTGGAAAATGTTCCCATCATTCTAGACATTAAACATGACTCAGGTTCTAGTATTAAATAGAAGGATAGAAAGCATCGTATGTAAGTGCTCATTATCCAGGCATAGGAACCTTAGTTAGAGTCGCTAGCATCTATATAAAAGTTAGGGAGGACAGGCCACATCTGTTATCCCAACACTAGGGTAGGAGAACAAAAGGGAGCAAATCTCTACAGTCCATCTAGCAACCCCTCAGAAAACTGCAAGTGACAGGTTCAGTGAGAGATCCTGTCTCAAAACATAAGGTGGAGGGTGACTGAAGACACCAATGTTGACCTATGACTCCACAAGTGTGTACACACGCACGTGCACACATGCACACTCGCGTGCGTGCGCACACACACACACACACACACACATACCATGTTCACACATAACAAGTCTAGAACGGTTTTTACTGACACAAACATGAGAAAATGTATGACCCTTCAAGGCATATTAGTTACAGGTAACTACTGAGCATCACAGGTTTTGTATATGGTTATCATTATGAAGATAATTTTTAACTTGCCCATCCTCCGAAACACTGAGAAATGACTTTGGAACTACTCAATTGTTTCTTTAAACTTCGGGTTGTCCAGGGCTTTTGACTTAAAGAAGATGTTCCTTGCCATGAGAAACACACTAAACAGCTAATATATAATCAGAATTGCAGTCAGAAACCTCATTCATTACACAAAGCATTGGAGAGAGGTAGGCCACTTCTCTAAAATGGTAGAAAAAAAACCTCTCAGCATACAGATTCTATTCATTGAGCACAATACCCTTGGTACAAAATATATGAGTGCTTAATTAGTTGTCAAAACTTAAATTCCTATTAAATATGGATTTTGAATTTTTCCTCATGATTAGACTCGTATTCATGCTTCAGAACAACCATCTAGGGATAATGAACAGTCAGTCCCTGGAAGGGAAGATGAGGAGCCCAGTAATCACTCTCTTGGCTTCTGCTTTGTGTTGCTTCCCTGATGACTTCAGTCAATTCTAGTAACATGAGGTAGATTTTTCAGAGTTCAGGTGACTCCTTCAAGTTTCAGAGCTACCCAGCAACTGAGATAGAAGTTGATTAGATGGCTCTAACAACAAGATCACAAAATCATCCTGAAACTTCTTCATTTTCTTTTCTTTAATCATAGCCAAACTCCAAGGGTAATTTCTTTCTTTCATGAGGATTCATTCGTAATTATCTTTCTATAAGTTGCATTAAATACATATTCCCAGGACATTTATGTTATTTCTCTTTATCTGCTAATGTACTAAGATCTTCACAACTATACTCTAAAGAATAAGCAAGAATGGAAGAATGTATGGGAGAAGGCATTAAAATCTCATTTGCTTTTTTAATGATAGCAGGGCTTTTGAGACAGAAGCATCTCCTTTAAAAAATTCATATATTTTCCTGTCCCATGGCTAGTCTGATCTGGCCCTAGAATATACGTTACTTTATTATATGTAACAATGACTTTTCTCCTGTGAGTCCTACACATGCATGCAGTCCTGCTAATGCGGCTGCATGGGAAAGATTCACTCCCAGGCTCAAACTTATCTCTACAGTGGACTCACTGCTTCCCTTCTCAGATCTATTCCTCCTTGTACCTTTCCAAGTACAGTCCTCCCGATCCGTCTTTGTACTCACCACCATGTGCACTAGGAGAGTTTTCAATAATCTTAATTATAAATAACATAAGCTATTTTATTTATTAATAGACAAATCATTAATTTGGTAACTTAACAGACTTAAATTACTTCTCATCTGGATCATTTGCTGTATTTCCTTGGTTTCTCTCTCTCTCTTGCTCACTCGCTCGCTCTCCCTCGCTCTCTCGTGCTCTTGTTCTGGCTTTCTCGCTCTCTTTCTTGACCCATTTATTCTCACAGTTTCCTGACCCAAACCTAGACTGTATTCCACATACACAGCACAAACTATCTCACCAAGCATGATAGTGTGATAAAAATCTTACCACACCACCATTTCAGTTATTCAAGTGGCATTATGATAATAAAACTCAGTGACCAAACCATGGGTCTAGACATGTCTCAGAACATCAAGTTTGGAATGCCGTGGCAGGCGGTGCTTATATTATTTGTTTTGGGGAAAAAAAGAAGAAGAAGAAGAAGAAGAAGAAGAAGAAGAAGAAGAAGAAGAAGAAGAGGAGGAGGAGGAGGAGGAGGAGGAGGAGGAGGAGGAGGAGGAGGAGGAGGAGGAGGAGGAGGAGGAGGAGGAGGAGGAGGAGGAGGAGGAGGAGGAAGAGGAGGAGGAGGAGGAGGAGGAAGAAGAAGAAGAAGAAGAAGAGGAGGAGGAGGAGGAGGAAGATTGCTGTTCTTTGACATTTCTGTTCTAATTTTCTCTTCATGCTGTCCGAAAATTTTTTGAAATTTAGTTCTTTAGACCTTATCTGAGATACTGCCTTCCTGGGTGTCTCTTCTTTCTCATTCTACGCTAAAAGACCCTTTTACAGTATTTTAAATCAAATTTATCAGCTTTCCAATAGATGCATCATCTTTGACCCTAGAATAAATGCAACAAGCACTGGATTAAGGACACTGTTGTTGAGAAGTTAGTAACTGCATGGTCAACAGCCTAAGCTGAACAAACAATCTGGCTAAGCTCTAAGTATCATGCTATAAAATTAGACTCTGTGTAAATAATCTGAATCATGAAACTGTGATTTATAGTGCTATTTATACTGCCTTTCAGAGCAGGTCAGATATGCCTTACCGATTTGACATCAATCAGGTAGAATGTTGGTCCAGTTATGACAGCAGGTTCACTCCAACTGATATTGATACCAAAGGGGGATGTTGCGACCACGCGCACATTTTCAGGAGGACCGTCAGGAGCTACAACAATAGGACATCAATTACTCTGTCACATTAGTACTCGATACAGTATAAAAGGAAGGACCATGAAAAATGGATAGTCACATGAATTAATTTTACATTCATTTACAGATCATAAACATGCTACAAGTTAATCATAAGACTGGATTTTTAAAAACCTAGTTGCTGTACACAAATGACTTCCATATACAAATAATTAATTAAAATCACACAACATGTTATATTGAAATTTGACCTAACATTTCTAAAATAAAGCTTTATCATAATTACATCATTTACCTTAAAAAAATCTATTTCACTTATAAGTAAATAACTTGAGACAGTTGTTTTAAGAAGACTCTTACAGGGACTCTTAACCATTGAAAGAGGCAAAAAAAATCATAGATGGTAACTATTATAAAATGCTGACATTGTTTAAAACTATGGGAATGTAAACTGCATTCATTTTGTGTTTTCATTGAGGGGTAGAATGAGATACAGCTATGCAGTCACCCTGGTCTAGACACATGAACCTCTGCTATATTCATGATCCATCCTAATTTAGAAAATGTATTGAAATGAGACCTGAGTGTGTTCAGTTTTTGAAACAAATAGAATCAGAAGGGTGAGGAGAATATTGAGAAGCCTTTGACATGGGGGTGAATGTAGCAATAATGCCAGGCCCCAGAAGCTCAGGCCAATTGTTCCGATTTAAATGTTTAAATCCAAAACAGCAATCATTACTGTGTTTTGCCATATCTACTCTGAGAAGATATAAAATGAGCATGAAACATCACTTTCCTTAAATAATTCCTAACCTATGGAAAGTAAAAAGCTGTATACTCTTGTTTAAATGACGGATTTGACCTCGGTTTCACTATCATGCCTACACTTGATAGCATTATTTATTTATTTATTTATTTATTTATTTATTTATTTATTGTAAAAACCAGATATGTCAGAGTAGCTGTTTTAGATGTTGGTACTAGGGTGTCAATTGGTTAGATGTGAAGAAGAGCATAAATGACACAAAGATTAAGTAGAAAATACAAATCATCTAACATGAGGGAGCAAAGGTAAAGTTGTTACTGTAAGTGGAACTGGCAGTTGAGGTAAAGCTTCATAGAAGGTAGGGCTCCAACTAGGCCTTGGGTGATGGGGATGGTTTAAACTCAGAAGGACAGGGTTAGTGAGACTTCTATGTTCAGGAAGCATAACAAAGCAACAACAACACAAATAAGTCTATAGAAATAGAATTAGATTCCTGTATTAACGTGCTTAACTTCCTTCCTATGTGTTATTTTGTGCGTCCCTTTTCACTGTTAAATGTCTTAGGGTTTCTGTTGCTGTGTTGAAATACATGACCAAAGTCCCTTAGGGAGGAAATGATTCATTTGGCTTCCACTTCCATATTGCTTTTTGTTATTGTAGGAAGTCAGGACAGGAGTTCAAACAGACCAGGGACCTGGAGGCAGGAGCTGATGCAGAGGCCATGGAGGGGTGCTGCTTACTGGCTTGCTCCACAAAGCTTACTCAGCCTGATTTCTTATAGAACCCACGACCACCAGCGCAGGGATGGCACCAGCCGCAATGGACTGATCCCTCCCACATCACCAATCATTAATTTAGAAAATGGTCTACAGTAGTAACTTACAGAGGCATTTCCTTAATCGAGTTTCCATCCTCTCAGATGACTTCAGACTGTGTCAAGTTGACATAAAACTAGCCAGCACATTAAATATGATTTAACACTCTTCTGCTTTCCTGTACATCACAACAAGACACTGTTGCTTAGGATTTCTCTGCAAAGTCTACAGATCTATTATGCTGGAAATGAGCCCCTAACGTTGTCTGGGCTGCCAGGAAATCATGGATCCAGAATCTCTAAATTCAGGAAATGGAAGTGTTACAGAAAGAGCAGGATTCATGAAATTAAATGGCAAAAATAATCCCAAGGAGTAACTTGGAGACATAGTTACAGAGTGCTTGATCTCTGCACTGAAGAATTTGAGTTCATTGTATTTAATAACAGGTTGGCATAACTAGGGGAGGAGTATTTGTTGAGTAGTTAGGGAAGAAACTCAGGTCACTGAGGAAGAAGTAAATGCTTTATATGAATCAACTCAAGCCACTATTAATGGACAATAAAATCAGCTGGTGTCATGATGTTGGATTTCTCAGGCTCTGGGAAAATGACTTAAACATTTAGATAATTCCTTAGATACTGAGATGCCATCCATAGGTGGGTGTACGGAGAGCAAGTGAATAACACGCTCTAAAGAGACCCAAGTCTATTTCAATAACAGATAGGTATATATGGCATTGATATGTTTTGAATGTGCTCCTTTGTAGGTTTTAAAGCATCACCAAGTTACAGTACTAAGAAGCATAGCCTTTAAGAGAGGATGTGAGATCATGAGAGCTCCTCATATCCTGAGTAGGTTTAAGGACCATATACAAGAAGCTTCACAGAGTATTCAGTTAATAAGCCCTTCAGCCTTCCATCTTGTGAAGATGTAACATTTCTCCTACCCAGGGAATGCAACCCTCAATAGATGAACAAATATTTGGGTGTTACTATCTTTTACTTTTCATCCTCTGGAACTATTAGGAGTGAATAAATATGTATTCTTTATTAGTTATTTAGTATAGGCATAACAGCAGAAGGCATAAGGTAGAATTTGGGTGGAAAATTTAGTCCATGAAATATATTGATGCACTTTAATAATAGCACTGGAATGCAAAATAAATCCTGATTATAAATTGAAAGTGAATGAGAAAATAAGGTCCTGAAGATTTGGAGTCTTCAAGGGTACTACTGGAATCTTTTGAGAATCTCCTGGACAAAAATCCAAAAATCATAGATTATTATTGTGAGGTAGAAGAGGTCACTATAGTATATGGCTCCTGATAGTTACTTCATACTTGAAGTGTTATGTCCTTATATTCTAGAAAGCAAAAGGACAAGCTAGATGAATTCTCTGAGGTTCTTTTATAGGGACCTTAATCCCCACTCAAGGAGGGAGGAGCCTTTGATCCTACTTACCCCATGAAACAATTAGATCAAAAAAAAATAACAATCTTTAAAACATACATGATTTGTCTCTATAATATGTCCATGCTCAGAGGAGCTGAGAGACACTTTAAGACAAGTGTCCCATCAGACAAGTTTTTCACCTGACATCATAAGCAATTATTGCAAACTTTTCTTACTGAAAGGTGGTAATTTGGGGTTTGTTTCTATACTGATGTTAGTTTGGTTTTGGAAATGTTTTCAAGAAAATGTATATCTTCTTGGTCTACAGTATGTGTCTTTAAGTCTCAGCTAAAGGCAGACCCAAAACCTGCTTCAAGAAAGACCTGGACTCACCAGTACATCTGTACACCTGCTCAGGAGGGAGCCAAACGCCTGGCTTGGACTTTTTATTTCTTACTGTAAAATGTCAATGCTACAGTCATTCCTTTAATGAAAGCAATCAAAGCACTCACCAGGGAGTGGCAGCTACCTCAAGCAGAGCAGAGAGAAACATGACATTCCGAAATTACTCATGACATATCTGCCCACCCATGCAACTAAATATTTTATGTGCCGTACGCTGATCAAACATATTTTTAAAGCAATCTATCCAGCCTCTTGGAGATCTGTGCTGAAGTGTCATTTCTTGAGCTCTCTGAAGTTGTTCTTTCATAGGTTTATCCTTTTAAGAAATAATCATTCTTATAAATCAAAATTATAAATAATCACTTTAAACCACATTTACTTTTTTCAGTAAGTTGTATGATAAAATTGCCTGATTTATACAAAAGTAACCTGTGTCAACTACTTCTGTGAAAAATTTTATATTGCATCAACTAGAGCTATAAAACATTAGAATTCCTAAATTAAAGCCATTAAATGAAATTAAATATGTATAACAAATAGTTTATAGTATTTGCAAATAACAATGTGTATTCTGCCAGAGAAATGCAAAAATAATTATTTAATTCACAGGAAATTTAAAAGAAATATAAAAAATATCAAAAGATCATCCTTTATAATCAAGTATTAAATTGCTTTATTATCTTTCAAATGGCTTTTAGGTAACTTTCTTGTAGAATTTATCAAAATGTCAAAAATATCTAATAAAGTATACCAGCATTATTTTCTTCTTCTCCTACAGAGTATGATAAACTATTACTATAGTCACATAAAAAAAAATACAAAATAACCATTAGTAATGCTAAGAACTAAAAAAAGGAAGCCAAGTGGTAAATCTATGAAGAGCTCAAATGGTACCAGTTTGAAAGCTCAGTAAGTTAAAAGCATCCTTGGGAGACGTGGTTTGTCTCCCCGTAAACTGTCACATTCTGATTTAGGATTGTTTGTGAAATGAATCTAGTCACTAATGGGCCAAGATATCACTATAGCCTTTGTCTTATAAATCACAGCAATTTACTCAGTAGGCATGATCTATCCTTATTCTCATCCTCCATAATCCAATCACTTCCTCTCATAAGCACTTTGCCCCTGGTTTTCACAATAATGCATTTTCTGTAACTAACAACCATCATTTCCTGATTGTCATGCTTCTATCCTTGCCCAGGAATGTGGGTCTTATGTGGGTCAGGGTCATCTTTCCCATCCATCTGTGTCTCCATGGTAAGTGTGTTAGTTGAAAGGTGAGTCTGGATAGACCATCATTTTGCCTAGCCCAAGTAAAAGTTTGACTTCCCCCAAGCCTGGACCACCTTAAGAACCAATACATTTTGGTGTGTTTGATAGCATACTATCTGTTGTGTCTCATCCGAAGACTTGTATGGTTCATTGTCATCAACCAATGTTGAAACCATTATATTAAGCGCTCAACTGTTGTTTTAAGTTTATCACTAGATGTATGAATTCCCTAAAGGTATAGCTCTTAAATAAAAATAAGATGTGACAGCAGCTCACAAGGTAGAAAATCTGGAACTCTGTGCAATATAATTTAAATTTTCTCTATGTCTATTTTCATTCAAGTTCAGTTCAAACTTTATTTAAAAATGTCTCCTAGGCAGTTTGTTCTAGTTCAGGACCTGATATGATGGATCGTCAGATTCCTAACAAACACCATTTCTAAGTAATGAGATCTATGGCTTTTCTGTTGCAAAGGTATTGACAACCTCTAACATTGTGACCTAGAAGAATTAGCTTTGTGCTTCGCGTGTCTCTGGAGCAGTAGTCTTGAACTCACAGATATCCTACACATCAATCGTTTACATTAAAACTCAAAACAGCAGCAAAATTACAGTTATAAGGTAGCAATAAAATAATTTTGTGGTTGGGGGTCACCACAACATGAGGAACTGTATTAAAGGGTCTCAGCATTAGGAAGGTTGAGAACCTCTGCTCTAGAGACTAGAAAAAAAATCTCATTGGTTGTGTAGTCTTTGCATCTTAAAGGATCTGAGGTGTCAAAAGAAGCACAGAACTCTATTGCAATGAAATGCACAGTAAGAACAGCTTACTACATGCCTCTTTCCAGTGGTCCCATGTGTATGATAACTCATTGCCTTTCCATCGAGTTCAGGATTTCCTTGGTCAGAATAGGATAACACTGCTAGTATAGAGCATATCTCACACCATTTTACAGACCTTAATTTTGCTGGATAGTTAATCACACTAAGTTAGCACCATGAAGAGTAGGCACTGTGAACCCAAGAATTTGTCAAATCACACCATGTAGTAAGTGCAGTAGGCATGATTAATGGATGTTCACACTTTTAGTCTTTATCATATAATTACCTCATTTGATTCGTAAAGGGGTTGTCTGTTATCATTTCAGACCAGTTTACAACAGAAATGAAATGACAGAAATACAAACTACAAACAGATCCCATGCTAATGCTAGCTTTGTCAGGTGAATGAAATTATTCTGGTATCGTACTAGTGATTTAGAGCAATACATCTTTGTTCTAGAATTGTATCATATTTACAAAATTACTTTGCGAAGTGCTGACTCTAGACTAATACCATCTTTGTGACCAGTAATAGTTCTAAAAGAAGCAACTACCAATGCCATCCTTCAAACTAAATGAATTGAACCCTGGGGAAGGGCACCATTAATTAATGCGCACCAAGACAGTTATTTGTTGTGAAATATTTAATTAGCATTGCTTTCTAATGTCAACATACCTTTGGAAATATAGTAACAATGAAAGAAACAGGGCCTGATTAGCTGCTTCCTACTGCTGGGAAGACTGGCCTGATAGTTGTGCATGATTTGGGAGCTAGTGAACAACCTAGGGATTCATGCCTCTGAGCACAGTCACTCCAAAGACTGCTCTCCATTTCAGTCTAACTGTCTTAGTTATGGATAAACTATGGAGTAATCTTACTGATATCATTGCTTCCTCTAGTCTCATGTTCCATGTAAGCATAAGAAAATGCACCCGATTTCATTTTGTCTTGGAAAGAGACTTAGCAGCAATGGAAAATTATTCAAGTAAGACCCTAAGCAGAATAGAACATGAGCGCTCAAATAAATACAGTTCTTTTTCTCCACTGTTCATTTGTTCACAGGGACAATTCAGGCAATATAATCATTTGGGTGTCATTAACAACAATTCAAAAACAAGGGCTTAAAACACTTTCAAGGTATAATCTGAGCCTATGTGTTTTAAGAGAAGCGCCATCCTTTCATTGGCGATGCCTGGATTATTTGTTAAAAATGTGGATAAATATACTCAGCTCTTTCTTAGACCAATTAGTTAGAACTAATACTATCACACGGTAACATTTCTTATAATTTCACGTCACTTTTCTTTTTAATGTTGTAGAGAAAGGCAGGCAATTTGTTCATACATATGAGATTTAAAAAATATTTTTATTTATATTCTGAAAACAGTGTTTAATAATCTATAAAGATCTTTTTTCTGACAGTGCATTTGAATGTTTTTAATAGATTAATTTTGTAACCTTGCTAATATTTCTTTTCAATTATTGTTTTGGCAGATGCTCTTTGTAATAATAGCTAGCATTATCTTATAATGCTATTATTATATTATTATTATCTTGATAATTTCTACACTACTGTGCTACCTTTCTCCCCCACCCCCTTCCTTTTTGAGAAAATGTCTCCCTGCGTATTTCAGGCTTGTTTTGAAATCAATATGGAAACTGGACTGAGGTCAAATTCATTATCTTCTACCATCACTTCTCAAGTGCTAAAATTTCATGTGTATAAGCCATTATTGGTCTACTGATACTTTTATTACACCCAGAAAATTTTCCCAGTCCCGTAAAGGCATGGGACTGCAGGCCCAATGCTCCAAATGAACAGAGTACTGGAGTGTATAGGTCTGCCGCCTTTACAGCTGTGCTGGTACATTATGTAACCATGCCTTAAGATTCCTGTTGCTATCGTTCTGAACAACAGAATCTATAGCTTTCATTTCAGTTAGCCAGCCATCCTGAGAAAAGTAATGTATCATTCAGCTATAAACCCTGCAGCCTACAACCTACAGCCTACAGTTTACAGCCTACAGCCCATAAGATACTGATGCAACAATTGCTCAAATGTTAGAGAAGTAGCCAATCATGTTTTCATTTTATTTAAGGCCAAGTCCATAAGATGGAACCCATGAGGGACCCTGCTAAGGTGGCAAAGAACCTGAGACTATACAGGTCAGGGGTGCTACAGAAGAAACCTACCACTATTATTCAGCTAAAGGATCATAGCAATAAAGCGTAAATTAGCAACATAATGCTATATCTATAGATCAGGGTACCACTCAACTCTAATTAGAGAAGTTTCTTGCCATAGACAGGAGTTAACAGAGACCTACAAGTGGACAGTGTGCAGAGCAGGACATTCTTTGGGGGACTCAGTCCTAAATGAGATCAAACTCTTCACCTCAAAGCTCAGAGGAGCCCAAAAGATTCTAAGAGTCAGTGGTGGATGCCCCCTAAAAAGCTGTTCTATCCAGACACAACAGGGCCGATGCACATTTGAACTAAGTATGGGAGATAATTCACAAGACCTGCACATGTTCTAATCACAAGAGAGTCTCAGCAAGGAGAAGGGGAAGTGTATACAAAGTCCCACCCCTAACCAAGAAGCTATTTGCAGTTTATACCTGCTAGAGGGCAAATCAGTTTTCTCTAACGGAGTCTTACTGGTATACCAATTATACTCCAGAGCAGGTCCTATTCCCAAAAGTACTTGGCCAACATAAAAGAGACTCCATGTGCATTTTGTTTTTAAGCATTTGTTTTATTAAATATATTTGGTTTTGGTTTTACTTGCTTGTTTGTTTTGATTTTTATTCTTTCGGTTTTCTTTGTTTTTTGTTTTTTGTTTTTTTGGGTTTTTTTTGTTTTTTTGTTTTTTGTTTTTTGTTTTTGTTTTTGTTTTTTGTTTTTTTTTGAGAAAGAGAGGGAAGGAAGAATGAGGGAGGGAGGGAGAGAACATAAAACCATAGGGCATAAAACATAAATGGTAGTTTAATTACTGAAAGATATGCTTTATATATAGACAAACAAAAAGATTTTGACATAGATGTGGTGTGGTTAAAATTAAAAACCAGACCAGACATTCAAGTGTCTTTTGGACTGATCTAGAAGATGAATATGAAGAATATCCTTAGAGACTTCACTAAAGAAATTTAAATACAAAGAGAAGAAAGATTTAAACAGGAAAGTCCACTGGTCTCAGTAATGACTCATAGAGACTGAGACTAGCCAAAAATGAGAATTTAGAAAGATTTCTAGGTTGCTACGTGCAACAACTAGATAATCAGTTATTTAGTATGTTGGATCAGGAAACAAAAAAGAATAATAGATTAGTAGGGGGCATTGCGTCTTTATATTTGTGTTGCTCTAACATTGCTTGCAAGTATATTTTACAACTTAATTTCAGAAAAGTAAATACACGGCAATCCATTCATGATTTGTTTCCACCACGTAGAAGGCTCTGCCCTCTCCTTGTCTTTTCTTCTTTTTAGTTTGTAAAGTTACATTCCTTAGAAACTTCTTTGATGAGGCATGTTTTGTTGAATTTTTTTTTAACCTCACAGATGTTTGGGTAGTTAAAATTCCTCATGAGTATGGTATCCTGTGGTTTTCACAACCTAAGTGCTACCCCAGGAATTTTCCATCCTTACAGTCTCTCTGTCCTGGTGGTCTATAGGAGATGCACATTATGCAATTCCCATTTCAGTCCATACCAATTTCACACCTGCACTTCTTTAATGTTGGATATTCCCTTAATATTATGAAGGTCTAATGAAGAGCACAAAGATATAACAGATTTTTATGCTATACTCTCACATCCCACAACTCAAATTTCAGATATGGATAATTAAGTTGGGGGGGAAAGGACAGATGGAATAATCAGCAAGTTAATGCTTTAAATTAAATATCCCTACCTTGTAATTTTGTGTTTTTGTGTCTATATATACACAGAATGAAAGAGAGATGTTTTTACTCTGGACATGGTTTAAGGAGAAAACATGTTTGTTTCGATTAGGGAGATCTGAGTACAAGGGAGAAAGAAGCCTTAGCTTGAATTGGCTGGGAATGGCTTCCTTGGTTCACTGTGGTTTAGATTTTAGATTCACATTCAGAGAGTAAGACACTTTAGCTCTCAGTTTTCATTC
The DNA here is from genome assembly GCA_036184795.1 of Tokudaia tokunoshimensis. Taxonomy (NCBI): domain Eukaryota; kingdom Metazoa; phylum Chordata; class Mammalia; order Rodentia; family Muridae; genus Tokudaia; species Tokudaia tokunoshimensis. Next base: position 30,154,172 of record BTHU01000007.1, read on the forward strand.
TAACTGAGCTCCAGAGAGCTTCTGCCCTGTACTTTATGAGCCTAGAGAGATCCAACAATAACATTTTCTCACCTGGCTGTGAAGCACCTAAAGAAATGTTCACCATCCTTAGTCATTAGGAAAATGCAAATCCAAACAACCCTGAGATTCCACCTCACACCAGTCAGAATGGCTAAGATCAGAAAACACAGGTGACAGCAGGTGCTGGTGAGGATGTGGAGAAAGAGGAATACTCCTCCACTGCTAGTGGGATTGAAAGCTGGTACAACCACTCTGGAAAGCAGTCTGGAGGTTCCTCAGAAAACTGGGCATGACACTCCCGGAGGATCCTGTTATACCACTACTGGGCACATACCCAGAGGCTTCCCCTGCATGCAATAAGGACATATGCTCCACTATGTTCATAGCAGCCTTATTTATAATAGCCAGAAGCTGGAAAGAACCCAGATGTCCCTCAACGGAGGAATGGATTCAGAAGATGTGGTATATTTACACAATGGAATACTACTCTGCAATTAAAAACAATGAATTCACGAAATTCCTAGGCAAATGGTCAGAACTGGAAAATATCATCCTTAGTGAGGTAACCCAATCACAAAAGGACACACATGGTAGGCAGTCACTGATAAGGGGATATTAACCCAGAATCTCGGAATACCCTAGACACAATTCACATATCAATAGATTTCCAAGAAGATGGAAGGAGAGACCCCTGGTCCTGGAAAGACTGGATGTAGGGGAATGCCAGGACAGAGAAGTGAGAGGGGGTTGAATGGGGAACAGAGGGAGGGAAGGGGGATTATGGGACTTTCGGGGAGGGAGGAAATGGGAAAGGGGAAATGATTTGGAATGTAAATAAAAAAATATAGAAAATAAAAAAAAGAGTTAATTTATTATTCCCATTCACAAGGGACTCCTCATTTTAAAGGCTATAGATTTTATGAATACTAAGAACACAATGTATTTTCACAAAGCTAAAACATACATATATAACTTTTAGTATGTAAATGACAATAGACAAAAACTATCTATTCCCAAACTTGATTTTTATCTAACTCTTCTAATTTTTTTATTTTTAATGTTATTTCCTGTATATATGACACATGTAGCAAAGTTGTATATGTGCTAAATATATAATGCATGTAGTGTGTTTTTGTTTTATATATTATATATGGTATATATACATGTATGATTTTATATATATATATATATCAGGAGAGGTTGAAAATACCCATACTCAAACTGAATGTAATTGTTTGCATATGTTTCTGCAAACTTAATATGATGATAATGTGTTAACAGGTAGGAAGTGACAGTAAGTGGTGAGAGGAATTATAGCATTCCTCTAGAAACTCTTAAGCACTAGCAATGTTAAGAATCCAACTTCCTAGTTTTATTTTCCACACCCTGAACTGATGTGATATATTTTCTATTCTAATTAAACAAATTCTGCCTTCCTAGGTGTCTCTGCAAGATTCGGTACATTGGACAGTATGCTTCCTGATACCATGAGCAGGTAGAAGCAGGCATTTCATGATGTGCAAGCTGCTCACAGGATGCAGGATGCAACCCTCAATAGCAGAAGACAGTCAGAAACAAGCATATTCTAACCCAAAGTTCTAACTGACCAGGCCAGATAGGAAATATTTGGAATATACAACCAAATGACATATATTAAGTTCTAAAAATTAACTATAAGTAAAAACATAAGCATCTTCACTTAAAAAGATTGAACCTTCTGGCTATTATAAATAAGGCTGCTATGAACATAGTGGAGCATGTGTCCTTATTGCATGCAGGTAAAGTCTCTGGGTATATGCCCAGGAGTGGTATAGCCGGATCCTCCGGGAGTGTCATGCCCAGTTTTCTGAGGAACCGCCAGACTGCTTTCGAGAGTGGTTGTACCAGCTTGCAATTCCACCAGCAGTGGAGGAGTGTTCCTCTTTCTCCACATCCTCGCCAACAACTGCTGTCTCCTGTGTTTTTGATCTTAGCCATCCTGACTGGTGTGAGATGGAATCTCAGGGTTGTTTTGATTTGCATTTCCCTAATGACTAAGGATGAACATCTCTTTAGGTGCTTCTCAGCCATTAGATATTCTTCAGGTGAGAACTCTTTGTGGAGCTCTGTACCCCATTTTTTAATAGGGTTATTTGCCTCTCTGGAGTTTAACTTCTTGAGTTCTTTGTATATATTGGATATTAGCCCTCTGTCGGATGTAAGGTTGGTAAAGATCATTTCCCAGTTAGTTGGTTGCCGCTTTGTCTTTTTGACAGTGTCTTTTGCCTTGCAAAAACTTTGTAATTTAATGAGGTCCCATTTGTCTATTCTTGATCTTAGAGCATAAGCTATTGGAGTTCTGTTCAGGAAATTCTCCCCTGTGCCCATATGTTCAAGGTTCTTCCCTAGTTTCCCTTCTATTAGTTTCAGTGTGTCTGGTTTTATGTGGAGATCTTTGATCCACTTAGAATTGAGCTTAATACAAGGAGATAAGGATGGGTCAATTTGCATTCTTCTGCATGTTGACCTCCAGTTGAGCCAGCACCATTTGTTGAAAAGGCTATCTTTTTTCCACTGGATGGTTTTAGCTCCTTTGTCAAAGATCAAGTGACCATAGGAGTGTGGATTCATTTCTGGGTCTTCAATTCTGTTCCATTGATCTACATGTCTGTTACTGTACCAATACCATGCAGTTTTTAACACTATTGCTCTGTAGTACAGCTTGAGGTCCGGGATACTGATTCCCCCAGAGGTTCTTTTACTCTTGAGAATAGTTTTAGCTATTCTGGGTTTTCTGTTATTCCAGATGAATTTTTGAATTTCTCTTTCTAACTCTATGAAGAATTGAGTTGGGATTTTGATGGGGATTGCATTGAATCTGTGTATTACTTTTGGTAAGATGCTCATTTTACTATATTAATCCTGCCAATCCATGAGCATGGCAGATTTTTCCATCTTCTGAGGTCTTCTTCAATTTCTTTCTTCAGAGACTTGAAGTTCTTGTCATACAGATCTTTTACTTGTTTGGTTAGAGTCACGCCAAGATACTTAATATGGTTTGTGGCTATCGTGAAGGGTATTATTTCTCTTACTTCTTTCTCAGCCTGCTTATCCTTTGAGTATAGGAAGGCTTCTGACTTGCTTGAGTTGATTTTATATCCGGCCACTTTGCTGAAGTCGTTTATCAGCTGTAGGAGTTCTCTGGTGGAGTTCTTTGGGTCGCTTAAGTATACTATCATATCGTCTGCAAATAGTGATAGTTTGACTTCTTCCTTTCCAATTTGTATCCCTTTGACCTCTTTTTGTTGTCTAATTTTTTTTTAAACAAAAAGAATTTCTGACCATATTCTGGATACTTCTCCTTATATCCATAGCTAGCTCTGCTTCTCCACTCAGCCAAGAAGTTTCTTTTTTGTAGCAGATGGAGATTATTACAGAAGCCACAACTGGCCAAAATACAAAGAATAAGTGACCAACCTCACTTGGTTAAATTTATACTGCAACCCTATACCTAAGGTTCACGGGACACCATAGAAGAGGGTTTAGAAAGATTGTAAGAACCAGAGGACAAAGATTCTTCTATGAGGTAGTCTTTTATAGACATGATAGGAAGGCTGTACCAACAAAATCTCTTATGGTTTCCTAAGCAAGAATTCCATAAGGATAACCAGTTGGTATGCCAAAGAAGATGCAGAAATTTCTTAAGGCGTCACCTCTAAATGAAGAACTATAGTCAATTAATGGCTGCTTAAAGAGAGAGAATCAGTTTTCTCCAGAGATTAACTTTTTTTAAATTTATTTTCTAAATCTTTTTATTTACATTCCAAATCATTTCCCCTTTCCTGTTTCCTCCCTTCCCGAAAGTCCCATAAGCCCTCTTCCCTCCCCCTGTTCCCCATTCAACCCCCTCTCGCTTCTCTGTCCTTGTATTCCCCTACATCCAGTCTTTCCAGGACCATGGGTCTCTCCTTCCATCTTCTTGGAAATCTATTGATATGTGAATTGTGTCTAGGGTATTCGAGATTCTGGGTTAATATCTGGGTTCTTTCCAGCTTCTGGCTACTATAAATAAGGCTGCTATGAACATAGTGGAGCATGTGTCCTTATTGCACGCAGGTAAAGCCTCTGGGTATATGCTCAGGAGTGATATAGCAGGATCCTCTGGGAGTGTCATGCCCAGTTTTCTGAGGAACCGCCAGACAACTTTCCAAACTTTATGATAGGATATCTAATCCTAAGTGGTCAACCTGAATACATAGGAAAAACAGTAAACAGAGTCATTGTGTATATGTGTGTGTGTGTGTGTGTGTGTGTGTGTGTGTGTGTGTGTGAGTGTGAATGTGTGTGAGTGGTGTATATGTAATAATAATTATGGAAGGAGAGGTTAAAAATTTGAAAGACAGTCAGACAAGACACTGCAGGAGTTGGAAAAAGAAGAAAGAATAGTAGAAATAATGTAACTATAGTACTTGTATATGAGTCCCAAAATAAATAAATAAATAAAAAGAATAGCAATTTGTTCTCAAAGCACAGCATTTAAAATAAATATTTTTGTTGATTAATCGCTAACTATATCTAATTTGTTGCCACATTTCTCATTTCTGAGTGTGTGTGTGTGTGTGTGTGTGTGTGTGTGTGTGTGTGTGTTTCAGCACTGATATACTATCACCTGCCAGCATTGAAAAACAATTCCTTTTTCCCTATAGTTTATTCAGTCAACTTTCACTTAGTTGCCTATAGAGTATCTACTGTTAACAGAAATCATCCTTGATATATAAAGATATAGTAACAATCAACAAGTGATAGTTTTAAAATAACCAGTTAATTTTTATTCACTGTAATATGGTGCTATAAAAAAATCCACATGGCTATTTTTAACTGAGTTGTCACAAATAATTCTATGCAAAAATCATTAAGTAGAAAGCTATATAAGTATTTCTTTCTGTTCATGCTAAGAAAGGAAAAACATACTATTTCATCCAAAATGAACAGGGAGTTTTAGCAGTAAAAGTACTGTACTCTGAGTGGGAGGGAAAGATAAGGAGGAGTGGTTACAAGTCACCTACGTTAAGATTATATAGTCAGTCACATAGTCCCAGGTAGTGCACTTAGTTGAAATTAATTATGGACAGTTGTAAGAGGAAAAGAACACTATATAGACTTTCGTTTTCTGCTAGCAAATCAATAATAGCATATCCCAAGTTAAGAAAGAAGAGTATGGGGAGATTTCATGTTTAGATTATACTTATTTGGCAAGGTTTATCACACATACCAGCCTAATATAATCAATCATATAAACAAACTGATCTGTAGAACCTGGGAGTTTGTGAGACTACAAATAGAGATTTGAAGATAATCAACACGTATGTTAAAGCCATAGGACAGAAGAAGGAAAAGTTAAGAGCTACTGGAAGCTATGTCATATTAAAGAAAAAGACAAGTATGAACTTCTGGGTATTACAACATTTAGAATTAATAAGAACTAATGAAAATAAACAAGAGAGTCTAAGAAAGGACTGACAGGAAGGTTGGGGGGGAATAAAAAGCCTAAAGTGGAAAGTGTCCCAGAAACAAAAGCCAAAGTAGTAAGGAAGAGGACTTGGATAAGCAATGTGCTGAAAACTGAGTTTGGGGATTCTACGTCAAGGGTAGAGTTACACCAAACAACATTTGTTAATCGCTATGACAAAAAATGACGCCAGGCACTCCAGGGAACTGTAACAAGAGATACATTCAAGAGATCTGACAAAGACTCTACATAAAAAACAGTATTCCATTTTCTGTAAAGGCCTGCAACAACAGAATCTCCTTGTCATTAAAATGCGCGCGCGCGCGCGCGTGTGTGTGTGTGTGTGTGTGTGTGTGTGTGTGTGTGTGTGTGTGTGTGTGTGTGTTTCTGTCTGTCTGCCTGCTAATAACAAAATGCTTTTGGGAAAATTTCATTTTAATTTGAAAGGCATGTCTGAGTAAGTGCCCCAATCAAGAAAGGAAGATAACACTATAAATTCTGTATTTAGAGGGTGTTGTGTTTTAATATAAAATGTCCCTGACAGGTTCATGTTTGAATATTTCATCTCAGCTGCAGGCACTTCTTAGGAAGGGCGTGGAATCTTTGGGGGCAGGAGGCTTTCGGGGGGGAAGTACATCACTGGAGGGTCAGTCTTGAGGTTTTATAGCCTGGCCTACTTTCAGCTCTTACTCTGTTTCTTCACTGAGAATACAATGTCCAGCTATTGGTGGACACCAGCACCTGCCACCATGCCTTCCCCGATATTGACCACATCTCTGTGGTACCATAAGCAAAACTAAGTCTCTTTTTCCTTAAGTCGCTTTGATCAGGAATTTTGTTGCTGTGTATGGTTAACACTTATTACATTGAGCAGTGCTAGTATGGGCAACTATGTTTACTCTAAAGGGCTGGGAAAGGTGGCATTTTTAGAGAATATCCTTGTGAATGTAGAATTCAGAGTTTGACGGGTAGATCATTTACATTTCATAGAAATATGTACATTTCTATGAAGACAGGATTCAGGATGAATAATTAAAATTTATTTACTGAAATATGGCCAGGTATTTAAGAATATGAAACTTAAGTTCATGAGCAATATTTATGTATACCCAATGATTTATAATAAAAAAAAAAACCAAAAAAACCCAGTATTTTAAGAACTTTTCCCTGAGTATAAATATTATCTGAGTCCTGAATTATAAATATTATTGTGAGAGATTATGTTTCTTTGTATTCTTATATTTAGTTTTCCATATCATAAGGTGGGTATCAGACTCTTTATATTTATTTTCCCCAGAAACCCAAATCCATTAGGGTCATCACGAATACAGTGTGCATGTTATATATGTTTTTGTGGGTCTGAACTCAATAAAAAAATTTGAAAATTCTACTTTTTTATTAGATATATTCTTTATTTACATTTCAAATGTTATCCCCTTTCCTGGTTCCCCACCCCAGGAAAATCCCCTAACCCATCCACCCTCCCTCTGCTCACCCATCCACCCACTCTAACTTCCCTGTCCTGGGGCATCCAGCCTTCTCAGGACTAAGGGCCTCTTCTCCCTTTGATGTCCGGCAAGGCCATCGCCTGCTGCATGTTCATCTGGAGCCATGGGTCTCTCCATATGTACTTTTTGGTTGGTAGTTTAGTTCCTGGGAGCTCTGGGGATAATGGGTGGTTCGTATTGTTCCTCCTATGGGGCTGAAAGCTTCTTTAGCTACTTGGGTCCTTTCTGTACCTTCTCCACTGGGGACCCTGTGCTCAGTTCAATGGTTGGCTGAGAGTGTCCCCCTCTGTATTTGTCATGCACTGGCAGAGCCTCCTAGGTGACATCTATATCGGGCTCAAAGTGAGTATGTGCGGCATAAGCTGAGGACAGCATATATCAATCAATATGGCTTAACGGTATTCTAAGAGAGTGTTTCCGTAATTCTTTGTTGTTATATAAGACTCTAAGATGTTGACACAGTTCTTGGAGTTTAAAAAAAAATCCCTAACGATCACTGAAATTTAATTTTCCATTCATTTTCATTTAAATAAAAACATAAATGTGTTATTGCATAATTTCATTTGCATGTTAACTTTTCACCTTTGCTAATCTTGTACACAGTGGAATGAATAGAAATCACTGACATGGAGATAGCATAACAGAAAGCAGTGTGAATAGATGTCAGGACAATACTCACGACCAGGCAGAGTTTGTGTAGAAATCCAATTGGAGGCTTTGCCGTACCCAGCGTTGGTGCTAGCAGCCACGTGGAATCTATACCATCGAAACTTCTTTAATCCATGCACCGTTTCTTCTGTTCGGTTTGCTTCATAGAGGTATTGAACTTTCTGATGTTCAATACATTCTTCAGGTACCCATTCTCTGCACTTCTGAGCACGAAGTTGAGTAGTTATCTTGTAATTTTGGAAGTATCCAAGGATAGTATCTGGCTTTATCCATGTTAGTGTTGCACTAGTTGACTGGACATTAGAAAAGGCTATATTTGTGGGAACACTGGGAACTAAAAATTAAAGGGAAAAAATTACAAACATTAGCATGGAGTTCAGTCAAGTGATGACAGCACTGAGATCATTTTCTTCACATTTAATGAGCCAAATTTCATTTTGATTCTTTGGGGGCCATCATTTCAAAAGGGAAAAGGACAAGTGGTTTGATTAATTTCATTTCTAACTTGACTTCACAAGCCACTCTGAAATGGTTTATAGAAAAATACTCTGGCTTTGCACAGAAAATTTTACTGATACAAAGGCAGTCAAATGCTCATATCATCCTTAGAATTTCCCTAGCTATGGTGTCTATTTTCTATTTATGGTTCAGTTCCTAAGAAAGATTGTATATTTACTTAAGTTTCTAGAAAGTAATAAGCATATTCTTTATACTATAAGCTTTAATTAAAAACTGTTTTATATAAACAAGCTTACTTAATGAATTTGTATTATTAATTGAACTTGACTTATATCATGTATAATAAAAATTGATGCTTTCTATAATGTCATCCAACACAGTGGCATTAATGTATGAAGTAAAGTAGCAATATATTGTCACAACTGTGTATTATTACAAGGAGCTCTATAACACTTTAGTTTGCTAGCTGGGAACTATCTATCAGACTCTAAACCCACTGTTAGGGAATCAGTACATACTAAAGCTCATTTTTTAAAGAATTTAACAAGAGCAAATTACAGTTAAAACTATGAAAGATCAATACAGTCTTGGAACTGAATGTAAGAAGATAGGAGCTGTTTTCAAGCATGCCTGCCCATGCACACCTTCAATACCTTTATTAAGAGAACACAAAAAGAATGATACTGACTTTTCAAGATTGCATGGCTCATCAAAATTATAACACTGTTCAACTTAAACAAAAAGTTAACAAATGTTCAACTAACCCACTCATTACTAAATATGTCAAATTAGTAAAATATTTGATAAATATGTAATGATCACTTACTACTTTGAAAAATAGGTCAGGTGCCTAAACTATAATAAACAAGATGTAGATCTTTTCCCGGTGCAATTTATATTAAAGAAGGGTATTTACAATAACGATACAAATAAGTTGGGCGCTGGAGAGAGGATCCCATGGCTAAAAGAACTTCCTATTCCCATGGAAGTCCCTGATTTTCTTCCCAGCACCCACAGGGTGGCTTTTTCTACCATCTTTGCAATCAGTTCCAGGAGATCTGGTGCCCTCTCCTGGTCTTCACATGCACAAGGCACACAAGCAGTGCACATTCATGCACACAACAACACATACACACACACACACACACACACACACACACACACACACACACACACACACGCACGCACGAAATGGAAGGCAACCACTGATGTAGGAAAAGGTAGGTAAGGGAGGAATGAAAGAAGGCTTCATAGACTATGACTATCAAAAGAAAAGATATGAAGTTCCTGATAAAGGGAAGGGAAGGAGTTGTATAAACATTTCAAGGAAGAACATCTCTGATGGAGGAAACGTTGACTGAAGTGCCTGTGATGAGATGATGATTCGTCTCTTTGTAAAATAACAAGCAACAAGGAGTGCCAGCAGGAGGGAAACTCTGAGAGCTGCAGACCAGATTGTGTACATGACTGCAGAGTATTGTTATGGCTTTCGCCTGAGCAGAGGAACCTCAGGGGTCCGCTGGTTTCCAAATAACTACTACACAGGCTAAGGGGAGACAAGGTGAGGAGGGGGGAAATAATGAGCAGGCTTTGTAACATCCATTCAAAAGGCGCCAGTGGCCTGGACTCAGATGATAGCGGAGGGGAAAAGAAGCTGTCAGATCCCGAATATGTCCTGAACTGGAGGTGACAGGATTACCTCACGTGTGACTTTGAAGGTGTGAGTAAAGGAAGAGAAATGAATGCTCTTATGCCTTGTGACTGAGCGAGTTGAAAGAGAGAACAAATCAAAAGATGGGAGCTCTGGGCAAGGAGGAAAGTTTGAAAAAAAAGGAGCATTTTTTTAAAAAATTAATTTTATTTATTTTATTTTATTGGTTATTTTATTTATTTACGTTTCAAATGTTATCTGCCATCCTAGTTAAACCGCCTATCCCCTTCCCGTTCCCCTGCTTCTATGAGGGTTCTCCTCCATTTTTTTACATTTTAAAAGTTATCTCCCTTACAAGTTTCCCCTCCACAAGTCCCCCACCCCATCCCTGTCCTCTTTGCCTCTAAGGGGGTGCTCCCTCATTGACCCACCCACTGCCACCTCACGCCTCCAGCATCCCCCTTCTCTAGTGTATCAAGCCTCCACAGGACCAAGCACCTCCCCTCCCACTGAGGCAATATCAGGCAGCCTTCTGCTACATATGTAGCAAGTCCCTGCTAGCTCTGAAGGCTCTGTTAGTTGACCCTGTTGTTCTTCCTATGGGGTTGCAATCCCCTTCAGCTCCTTCAGCCCTTCCCCTAACTCTTCCATTGGGGTCAGCAGGCTCAGTCCTATGCAGATACACTCAACCATTGGACTGAGCCCGGGTACCCAAGAACGAGCTTTTAATGTTTTAGTAGCGTAACTATGAAATTCCTCTCAGATACTCAACACAAAAGAGAAATGATAGATGGATATGCAAGTGTGGAGTTCTGTGGAATGGCAGGGATGCTTGATGTCTTAAATTTTTGAATTATTCATAACACATATCACTGAGAGCTAATGAAAATTTTTGACTTGGTTCTTAAATTTTTTTTACTAAATCATCTTCAGATAAGTTACTATCTACCTATTGTTACTAAAATGTAGGTAATAGAGGATATGCACTATTGGAGAAGCATTATTGCATTATTTAAAGTCATAGAATCTGTTTCAATTGATTTCAAATACTAATACTTAATACCAAATCTTATTGCATCAGGATATTACTTTAAAAATAGGGCATACTCAGTAAAATATTTGTTATGATACTTATAATCTACTATGTTTAATCTTTACATATTATTAAAAACAAGCCATCAGAGAAAATATTCTGAAGAAATACATTATGAGAAATATATTGTATTAAGCAGTTTTAGAATTGGCCGAAAAGTTAGCAATCCCATGGCTTGCTTTAAACTGAACTCCCTTGACCACAGTATATATTTTTAAAACTTCTAACATAAAGCAAAGAAGTATAAATGTCTTGAGGGATCAGGAGAAGTTTCCAGAAAAGAGCCAGCATGTAGGACAGAATTTCTCAGGTTGTAACAACAGAGATGTCGCCATTGTTACATCAAGTCTGATCTAATTTTAACGACAATGAAACGGAAGAATTGCACAAGGGCTCGGGGAATTTTTAAGGGGCTCACAAATAACTTGTGTTGCAATGAAAAGCTACCAAAGAGTCACAGTGAGATACTCAGGAAGGACATTTTAACAAGTGTAGCCCTGTACTTAGCCCTGTGTACTTATCCCGGAGAAAACAAAAATTTACAGAACACTTGATTTGTCAAGGAGAGACGTTAGAAGGTCATTGCAGAGGTTGAGCTCTGATTTTTTCATTAATAATTTATTTATTTATTTACTTGACTTCCCCTCCCTCCTCTCCTCCAAGTCCTGCCCTCTTCCCTCCCATCACCCCTATCCCCTTTCCCTTTCTCCTTAGAGAAGGGTAGGCCTCCTTGGGGGTGGATGGAGGGAGGGAACTGAGTGGGAGAAGGGCTGGGAGGGGAACAGGAGTGATCTAGTGTGGGGAGGACTGAGGGAGAGATAATTGGGAGAGAGAACTGGAATGGGGGATATGGGGGAGCATCTCTGGGATGAGCTAGAAACCCAGGACAACGGAAACACCCAGGAATCTAAAAGGGTGACCCTAGAAAAGACTCCGAGCAATAGGAGTTATAGAACCTGAAATGACCACTTCCTGTAACCAGAAAAGACCCCCAGTGGAGGATTGGGAACACCAACCACCCCACAAAACCTTTAATACAAATTTGTTCTGTCTCCAAGATGTACAGGGATAAAGAGGGGGCAGAGATTGAGGGAATGGCCAACCAAAAACTGGCCTACCTTGAGACCCAAGCCCTGAGAGAGAGCCTACCCCTAATACTATTAATGGCATTTTGTTATACTTGTAGACAGGAGCCCGGTATAACTGTCATCTGAGAATCTTCCCCAGCAGCTGATGGAAACAGATGCAGAGACCCACAGCCAAATATTACGCAGAGCTAGAATCTTGTGGAAGAAAGGGAGGAAGGATTGAAAAAGCCAAAGAAGTCAAGGACACACCAAGAAAACAGAGCCTCACAGGTACTGAAAAACCGACCACAGAGCATGCATGGGACAGACTTAGGCCACCTACACATATGTAACAAATGTGCAGTTTGGTCTCCATGCGGGTCCCCTAACAACTAGAGCAGGGGCTGTCTGTGACTCTGTTGCCTACCTTTGGATCCCTTCCCCCTAACTGGACTCCCTTGTCTAGCCCCAACAGAAGAGGGTACACCTAGTTCTAAAGCAGCTTGACATACCTAAGCAGGTTGATATCTATGGGAGCTCTGGTTTTTATCTCTGCATTGTTGCTTAAATCTATAAGAGAGGGAAATGAATGGCAAAATGATTGACTTTTAGAATTTGAAGGAAGCTTAGAAACCAGTGATCTTAGTCAATTTGTCTTGTTATATATAAAGGTGTCTGCAAGATTGTTTAGACACATATGGCTTCTTGTTTTCCCAAACACTGATCCAGAGACAGAAAGGGGAGTAACACTGCTACCTTAATTAAGAGTCCACATCCATATATTTTAAAATAAAAGTATATCCAGTGGACCTGACCATGAGTTCTTGAAAAGTAGAACGATTTCTTTAGTTATTATAGACAAGTAAAGAAGAGAACTGAAGTAAGAGATAGATACAGTGTTTAAACAGAAACACTAAAACAAAACACCTCTACCCCTGCCTCCCTAGAAAAGGGAGCCTCATAACAAATTCCATGATTCACCTCTCAGATCTGATAGCTGACCAACCAAGAAACAGATAACTGGGGACTTCAAGCAAGTGAATTCTGCTACAATTATGGGAACTTAGAAGAGGACTCTGAATTCCATTTGAAAATGTAGTTTGTTGTCAATTTGAATTGAACTCCAGAAACTAAGCAGAGAATCAGACACAAAATGCCTAGATTTCTGATCCCAGCATTCTAAATTAGGAGTCTGCATTGCTTTAAGCCACTATGATTGTGATAAGTTGTTATACAGCAGTAGAAATTCAGCACCATTTTCTTGCACAAAATGATCAAATGGCAGGAGAAAAAGGAACTCAAAATCTAAAGCAGGTTTTTATTTTGTACTGAACCTCGATAGAACTCTATTGGTTTGTATGGCCTTTATTATTCAGATCTAATATCTACTTTCTCATAAACCTTCATTCATGTTTGCATTGAAAATGTACTCTAAAGTTTAGTTTATTTACTTCACATTTTAACTCTAATATTCTGTATAAAATATCCAGAAAGTAGAAAAGCCCATGAGGTCTCATTCCTACACCAAGATCTACAAGCGAATGAGGAATGTGGAGTATGGAAAGAAGAGTCTTCTCCAGGGAAGAGTACACTGATTGGTTATCAAATACCAAATGATCCATTCTGAAATCATACATGTCAGAAACATTTTACATATTGAGAAAGTTATAGTTTGGAACAGATAAATATATATGTGTGTGTGTGTGTGTGTGTGTGTGCATATAAGAGCAATTAATGAAGAAAAAGAAGCCATGAACTTGATAAAGAGAAGGAAGCAAAGAGGAGTTAAGAGTTGGGAAAAATTATATTATAACCTCAAAGCTAAAAAACTCTAGAAAAATTGCATCTTTACATATGTCAATAAAATATTAAATAATTATAAAATAAGACAAGCTACCATACACATAAAATATCATTGTAGATATTGGCTCATGTCTACTATGACCTAGGCTAGTCATTTAATACATATTTTTGAATACACAATTAACTGAATATATCCTATATGATAAGGTTTTATTGAGATGGCTTGAACAAGCTCTATTGCTGAGAGATGAGTTAGTAAGGGAGCAGACAATGAAAAGTAGCATGTTGTATGAATAACATCAAGTTAGAGTAAGACTCAAAGGGAAAACAGAGCTTGGCATATTGAAATCATTGGGTGTCCAAGAAGAAGAATGGGAAGAAAGACAATTGAACATCTGGGCAGAAATGTGTGAAGCCTCTAGACTGATTAAAGGTGTTAGTTTTAGCCTAAACACAATGAAGAATTGTTACAATTTTATTAAAATTTCCATTGCTCTTTGTCAAATTCATTGTCTGCTCTCCTTGGGAGCCAAGCACTATGGCCAAGACCCTTTTCTTTTAAGCTTACTACCAGATACTCCTCCCATGTTTTATCTTTTCTTCCTAGGGTATGTTAAACCACAGGAAGTGGAGTCAACCAAGGAGTGTGAGCCAAGGCCCAGGCAACTGTGGCCTCCAACGGCAAGGAACTAAATATGTAAACTTGGAAGAGGACTCTGAAATGCATATGAAAATGTACACTGAAGAGCATACACTAGTCAATGAACTAGAAAAGGCAGAGGACCTAGTCCTTTCTCAGGAGGGCTAATAGCTATCTGTAGCCATAAGAGTCACATTTTCATTCAACATTCAGATATTAGAAAATGAGACTTCAATAACAAAATTTGATACAGAATAAATATTTTGGTAAATTACTGGTTCACAGAATCTAGTATTCCAGAGAAGGGAATTTTAGATGGAGCCATACTTTTATCTGACAAAGAGACAAAGTCCAGATATGGGGTTTTCTTACTTTGGGTGTGGGGAAGACATACTCATATGCTAGACTGTTCTGTTGCAAACCATCAGACAGCCACATAGAGTCAACACTGGGCAGTATGGGTACTCAGCATGTATTTGTGAGAATAAATTATAACTTATTAAAATGCTCCTTTAATTTTGACATGGCACACACTTCTTTTTCTATTGAATGTAGAACTAGAAATGATGAACTAGAAATGATCAGACCCCAAAGAGATGGAACTCTGCACAGATAATGCATCACAGGACAACTTTACAAATACTTATCAGTGACCAGCAGTAGCCCTCATTTATACCCAATATCTTCACTTTTGATGAACTGTGTATGGAACTAGACCATTTCAAGGCAACCGCCCTATTGAATTACAGATAAAAAGAGGATTACACTCACTTTAGCATGGAGAATCAGATTTCCATTCCTTAAGAATGACGAAAAACCTCAAACTCTTTCTATCCACAGATGGTACTAATTTGAACACATCATGCCATGTTTCCTGGAGTAATCACACAGCTTGCTTAAATTTTCTAAACATGACTGAACTGTGATGAAGCAATCAACATTAATGACAAAGGTATTTAGGAAATTACAGTTTTATTCATAAATTATTTGTATCAGTAAAAACATGTTTGTCACAGTTGAATTGAAGAGTCTATATAACTATGTAAAACTTGATACAGATTTAAATATTTCCCAGCCTTCATGGACTAAATTACATTTTGTATTGAAAAGTTGAAAGTACATATAAATTTTAATTGTTATGTTAATTTATGAGTGTCACATTTTAGAAGCCAGCCTCTTTTGCAGGATTCTGGTAGTAGTTTGTTTCATTTCTCATCACCTGGTTAGGTACAGTAATGTGCAAAACCAAGTTTTAAAATTTCTTTATTTTTAACTATGTATTTTAGGTCTTTATGCATCTTAATAAATAGATGTCTACAATATCTGATAATTTTTATTTATTAAGCATATCAATGAAAAATAAAGATCAACATAATTTTCACAGTTGGTTAAGAAGTTTTTAGTCTCTAAAACTTTTATGTGATCTATATCAAACAGTGAGTTACAGAAGTATAACCACAGACAAGTATCAGTGTGCTAAAACTAACATGTATGACTCAATAATAAAATTAAAATTTTACGTATCAAACTTCAGTATACCAAATATAAGTTTTTCACTGACTTGAATTTAATCAATACCCTTCATTACATATTTATCTTGAATTTTGTAGTTTACAAGTCTAAATGCATAGGTTTTTTTTATATTCTATATATATTTTATATTTCTTATATACAATAACTTATTTTGTAGAAACCATGCTAAAGGATCTATGAAAACAGGCAAAACTGTTCCAGCAGCTTGAATATGGATAGCCACATATAATTGGCAACTAAATGTTTTCCATAGGCTGGGAATCATGTTAGATAGAAGAAAAATAGTCATCATAAGGTCGTATTAAAAACAAGACCATAAGGTGTGGCATTATTATTAAAGGCACTGAAAGATTGGAAGAGGAGTTTAGATTATGACCACAGGTAATAGATAAAAGTCAACAGAAATTCATTGGTAAAGTATAGAATTAAGGAAGATATAATATATACTCTAGCTGGTATTAATGAAAGGTAATTTTAAAATAAGCATTTATTTTTCACTTTATGTACATGCTACTTGCTTGCATTATATATATATATGTGTGTGTGTGTGTGTGTGTGTGTGTGTGTGTTGTGTGCCTGTAGAGCCCAGAGAAATACATAGAATATCTTAGAACTGGAGTTATAAATGGCTGTGAGTTGCTAGGTGGATGATCGGAACTGAACCTGGATCTTTTACAGAATTAGCAAGTGCTCTTATTTGTTGAGGCATCTCTTCAGCTCACAAAATGTAAATTTTGTAGAAACCAGTTACACATTGTAAGTGTGAAATATAATACAGATCATTGATGATAAAGAATAATTATAAATAGCGCCAAGGGGAAATACAAAGTAATGTGATGATATATTTGGTAGAGAGAAAATTGAAATGCAGTGAATTAAATGAACCCAGCATTAGGTTAGTAGACAACACGGATATTGCAGAAATAAAGCAAAAAATTGACTCTGATATAAAAATAATTCAAAGATAAAATCAAGATCACAAGTCTTCATAACCATAAAGATAAA
This sequence comes from Tokudaia tokunoshimensis, assembly GCA_036184795.1. Classification (NCBI taxonomy): domain Eukaryota; kingdom Metazoa; phylum Chordata; class Mammalia; order Rodentia; family Muridae; genus Tokudaia; species Tokudaia tokunoshimensis. The sequence continues at coordinate 30,171,109 of BTHU01000007.1, forward strand.
TTAAGTGAACAAAAATGCAATCATCTCTGGCACTGAACTATAATTCATTTACATAGATACATATATCTTCTGCAGAATCATATAAAGAGGGTACTGTTTAATGAACAGTGTCTTTAATGAGAGCTTTATCAGTAAATAACATGTTTAATTTGGCTCTTATGCTTCTCAGTGTAGGTGGATGCAAAATATTTCCACTTAGTAAACGTATTGCTTTCACTACTTGTCATCCTGTAGAACAAATTTGCTTCATTATGGTTGTCTGCTTATTTTTGAGATATTGGGATAATCAGCACACATTTAACAAAATCTGCTACACAAACATGGTCTAGATAATACTGCATAGTAAGAATAAAGACTCAGAATAGTAAGCCAAATCGAATAATCTTCAACAGTGTATTAAAATTGTGGGAAAGAGAACAGATAAAGTATCAACAATGAGAAAAGACTCACTAAAAAGGTTGCAGTATCTGTTTTAGTACATGCACTGATAGATGGGAAAATTATGATCCAGGATCCCATGGCATCTGGTTATAAACCTTTAGTCTTTAAGCCAAGTATTGTTGAACACATGGTTATATTAAAATATATTCATGATACTTCTGAGAAGAAAGTCAGTTTTGGATAACAATAGAATAAAATGCCATCAAAAATATTCAGTGTGAATGTAAAATAGTATGGATTGTAGAGTCATTAGCTTTTACAGCTCTATAATAAGCCATAGCACGAGATTATCTATTAAAATGCTAATTTTTGATACAAATTGTCTTAGTCAAATAATCATCTCTTAAGATTACATCTATAACAACTATATATCAAGTTTAACTATTAACAATAGTGACCAAATTAGAAAGGAGTGGGGATTTGTAGGGATTTGTTTGGTTAAAGTTGTGTACATAAATAAAATATTAGCATCATGTCTTTTCAGCAGAACTAGAGTGTTTTTGGAAGGAAAAGCTTTGGTGTGAAAGAGGCCATGTAAATCCAACTTGGGAAATATCTGTGTGTGTATAAGCAATTGAATTATGATAGTGAATGAATGTTTTGTACTTACAGTATCAGAACAGCAGGTGGTGAAGATTTGGGTATTTTCTTACGTCAATTTTCAATGATCAAATAGAATAATTAGTATAACTAAGAGATAATTGGAAAAAATTAACCCATGTATAATTGAATGAATGGAGTTCAAAAAGATGTGTGCAACAATACTAGTCCTAACTGAATAATTATTTAAATTTTTTTCTGTCTTTTAGGAACTATATTTCTACAAAATAAAACATTGGTTAAAAGATGTACACAAAAAAATGCCCAACAAAGGTATAAACTGTAAGAAAGTATTCATAATAGACAATTACGAATTTGAAATCTTCAGGAACATGTGGTAAATAAGGTGGAGAGGAGGACGGGAGAAACAATCAATAGACTCTCAAGTTACCAAAATATTTATGAACAGTATATCTAATAATATATACAAATACATGGAGATTATTCAAATGTACACATATATTCTACGTACCAATGACCAGTGTTCATTGTCATATTCTACACAAAACACTTTGTGTGGTTAGAATTACTATTAAGATCACAGGTATAGGTCTCAAACATATATCTGCAAAAGTAATTTTGGAAAGATCTCAAACTAATATGAATATATTCTAGTCTCTATGCTGGATAACTTTAGAAAACTCTGATCTGACCATTGTTTTGTCAAGCTTATTCACCTACAGATGAGATGTTCGAGTTATCTCGACTAAGGGGTATGTAAAAGTAGGCACTATTGTTTAAGTCTATTAGAATATAATTTAAAACAAGTTTGAATGGAGACCCCATGCATGCATAGATAATGCTTCTCACAGAAGCCATAAGGTTATGAAATAAAAAGTCTAGTACCAGGCTGGAGAGATAGATTAGTGGTTAAGAGCTCTGTTTACTCTTCCAGAGGATCCAGGTTCAATTCTCAGCACCCGCAGGGTGGCTCAAAGCTGCTTATAACTCCAGTTCCAGGGGATCTGATGCCCTCTTCTGCTCTGCAGCATTCTAAGTTCATGTGAGACAGAAAAGCTCACACAACTACAAGCACGTTCAAATAAAGGAGGAAAAACTCCTAGTACCAAGAATGGAATATCTTCCCATGAGCTATTTGCCAGAAAATCTATAGAGATCTTCAAACAATACAGAATATGCCTGTTGTTCTTAATTGCCCACCAAAACTAGATGTTAAGACCCTGCTCCTGAAGTACTGCAAGATTTGGTTGCCAGACAGAGAGAAGCAATGCTAGAAGTGAACTGGAAGTGTTCTTCATCCGGCTAGCCCTGGTACTGGCAGAAGGCAATTTGAAGATGGACAAAGGAGCAAGTGATTAATGATACAAGCTGTGGACCCCATGAACTACTATAAGGACATGATGATCATACAGTAACAAAGCTTTCTTTTTTTATGATGTCCTAAATATTCCACATAAGTCGATATGTGTCTGATACCGTAAGTCCAGTCAGAAACACCATGGGTTGGGACATCATGGACTCTAGGTGGTCCTATTTTCTGAAGTTCAGAAAAATTGATACATCAAAAAAGTAAATTGGAAAAACTTATGTTAATATTCATAGACAAATACCACTCTCAGCAGTAGTCAGAGAAGCGTCACTTTAGAGACTCGTGACTGTGGAAAACAAATACAATAAATAAAAGTTTATTTATTGTATTTAATTGTATAATAAAAAAAGTTTAGTGCTGGGGCTGGAGAGATGGCTCAGCGGTTAAGAGCACCGACTGCTCTCCCAAAGGTCATGAGTTCAAATCCCAGCAACCACATGATGGCTCACAACCATCCATAATGAGATCTGATGCACTCTTCTGGAGTGTCTGAAGACAGCTACAGTGTACTTACATATAATAAATAAATAAATCTTTAAAAAAAAAGAAAGTTTAGTGCTTAACCCTACATGGTCATTTATACTAACCTTTATTAGGCTTGGGGAACACTGAGGAAGAGAAAAAAGAAAATAAAATAGCCAAAAGATAGGGAGAAGAAATAATAAAAATACTAGCTTCAGGGCATTGGGTAGCCATTATAAACTTGATTTTATAACAGTTGTGGTTGCCTGAACTTGGCCATAAGAAGATTGACCCTGTTAATAGACTGTCAGGGAGGAGCTCATAAGTCCAACTTTTCCTGTTTCACTATTGATAACTGGTGAATTCTGAAAAAAGAGACAGTCATTGCCTTCAGTTTTGTACCAAGCAGGCTGAGGTCACCAGGTTCCACTGGACAGTTTCCAAACAATAGTTACCAGATTATCCTTATTGAAAGCATAAGTTCAAATGAACTTATGCCACTTGGGATAGCAATAATTACCTGAAGTGCTCTAGACTATCTTAGAAAATCCCCACTGGGCAGATATAGGAATAATCCTTTATAGTTCTGGTCAAAGAAAACTAAGACACCTCTTTATCAATATAGACTACTATCATTGTCCACAGGTGCTACCCAGAACTGAAAGATAAGACTATTGCTGGATATGTCATACAAATCTATGTTGTGTTATCAGTAGAGAAAAATATATAGTGATAAATGATAATTAGAAAGTACTAATGGTGAAAGTCATATTCTAAATTTTATCCTAAGCAGGCAGTTAAAGTAACTCCATTAAATTGATAATGAAGAAAATCAAAGAGTCCACAAATAAAGCACAAAACAGATTAATAAAGGAAACATTAATTCAAAGTATGGTTATTTTAAGAAAAATATATAAGCTCATATACTATTAACATATATGAAGAGGAAACAAATAGTTGAAGTCACGAGGGAAAGCAAGGGTAGCTTTACTTATGCCAAAAATCACTAAGTAAATTAATACGACATCTCAGAATGAACCAGCTTAACTTCTTGAAAAGATAGCTACAAAAATTGATGTGGAAAACATAAACAGTCCTACCCAACTATAACGTATATGAACCACAACAACAACCAGACTAGCACAATAACCCTAAAGGTACAATAGTGGCAGGTATACCTTGACAGTAACCATCAGCTCTCTAATTGAACTTACAACCTGCTTAACAAGAGAGAAATCAGAAACTAGGTATCCTGAGACTGGATACATAGTCAACTCCCTAGAGCTAATGGAGTCTGTGATGGATCTTGGCAGAGAACCTCCAACCATCACTTTACTAAACCAGCACAATCTATACCTAACATTCTAAATATTTATTCTTAGATGCACAGATAACTGTAGCTCTCACACCTCATCAAGGAAGTTTCTCATTTTAACAGATACTACATAAAAATAAAATAAAATAAAACAACTGATGAAAGTGGAGAGTTTCAGAGTTCAGTCTCAACAAATCCATCTATAACAAAACTTTTGCCCCTAAGGGAAAAGAGAGGGGGTGGGAGGGAAGGGAAAGAAAGCAGAGAGTGGTACATTGGAGGTGTTCAAAGGGAAGTAAAATGATATAATTATATTATAATCACCTCAAATCATCTTTAACAAAGAAAGGCAGCCTATCAAGTGAAAAGTAATATTTATTGAATATAAATCCTGGCTTGGACCTTAAATATTCTTCAAAGGGTCCATATGCTAAGGACATGGTCTCCAGCCTATATTGCTACAAGAAGTTGACCATAAGCCATTACAGATATGTCCTGGAGGTAGACATTGGGACTCAACCTTTAGCTTTCTGTCTTTGCTTTCTGGTAGCCATGAGGTAAGTGGCATATTCCCTTCCTTGATCTTCTTCATCAACAAAGGCCAAAAGCAATATGTGAAAGTACTGATGGACTGAAATCCCTGAAAACATGAGGCAAAATAAATTCTTATTCTTTAAGTTGTTCAATTCGGGTATTTCCTCCCAGTGACAAATAGTTGACTAGCAAAAAGAGTTATATCCAACATATGCAAGGATCTCCTGTAAATTCATGTTTAAAACGTTAAACATTTGAAGCTAAGTAACATTTATTAAAGACTTGAATAGAAAACTCGACAAAAGAGATAAGACAGCATTCCTGCTACCTATTACAATGTTCTTGAATTTCTGTTGCTACAGTTTAGTGACTTTCCCTCCATGGCTGCATTCAAATTTCTTGCAATGATATGGTAATTGTGAGTAATTATATAAAATAAAAATTCTCCTGCTGGTCCTCTCATCATGTAATCATTAATTAACAAATCAATGAGAAATTCAGTAACTAATCATATACCTGTACTTCATTCATTGCTCATTATGCTTTTTTTTTGTTTTTTGTTTTTTTTTAGTTCAGACATAGGCAAAGATTTGCACAGTTCTGTAACTTCCTTGTCTCATCACAATAAGTTTCCGTGGCATAAGAGGTCAACCACTATGATGGCAAAGCAGTGTAGGGATAATGCTGGAAGTAAACGAGAATCAATGGTAAAAGGAGTTTTTGAAGAAGTGATTGACTAAGGAATGTTTACACACTGCTCCACAAGAACTTTAGATGGGCAACCAGAGCAACCATTGTATGCAAACTGGACATACATGAGGGCAGTGGCTGTAGTGAAAATATAGGATGGTGACATATAGGAAATAATACTGAAAAAAAAAGGCTTACAGTTAGAGGAGACATTTCAACAAAAGTTCAAAGAATAAAATGTTGTAATGTAATCCAAACTTAGAAAACACAAAAAAATCCTACCTACATACCTCTAAAAATAAGGGGGAAAGCCACTCTTGATAAGTTTTTGCAAAGAAATAAAACAGAAATTTATGCCAGGTTTGGTATGCTATGACTTACTCTCAGGACTAGGCATTCTGGGGCAGAGGTGTCATGAATAGACAGTAGACTGACTACAAACTGAGGTTCTGCTTCAGACACAACTGAAAAATTAGTAAAATATTAACTTTTTTAAGTGATAACTATTATTTTTAGAAAGACTATAAACTATATATATTTATACTTATACTTATGTTTATGTTTGTTTATACTTATACTTATTTATATTTACATTTACATTTATATTTATATTTAACTGGTAGTGGGTGGTTTAAATAAAGGCCTCCATAGGTTCAGATACTTGAACACTTGCTCCCAGGTGGCAGTGGTGTTTGGGGAGGTTGAAGAGGAGCAGCCTTACTGGAATAAGTGTGTCACTGAAAGTCAGATCTGAGAGATTAAAGCCTTGGTCCACCTCAGGCTCACTGTCTGTTTCATGCTCACAGATGCACATATGTGTACTTGCCTTCCTGACATCATGCCTCCCCATGTGTATGACTCATCTCTCTGTAACCCTAAGTTCAAATAAATTCTTTCTTCTCTATGTTGTCTTGGATCTGGTGTATTATCATAGTAACAGAAAACTGACAAATACAGACAGTTAAAAGTATTGTATCAAACACACTGAAGATCAAAGGTCAATTAAATGTCAACTACTAAGGTTGCTTTACTGGAGGCCAGGCAGGTCTTTAATCCTAGCACCATGAAGCAGAGGAAAAGTGGATCTCTGTGAGGTTAAGACTAGCTTAGTCTACATAGTGAATTCTACTTTTTTTAATTTATTGAATATAATCTTCATTTACATTTCAAATGCTAAAACCTATCCCGGTTTCCCCCATCCCAGAAAACCCTCAACCCCTCCTCCCACACCCTGCCTCCAAGTGTATGTGCCTCCACCCAACCCACTCCTACCTCCCTCGCCTCAATTTCCCTTGGTTGGGGCATCTATTGAGCCTTCACAGGACCGAGGACTTCTCCCACTATGTCCAACAAGGCATTCCTCTGCCACATTTTTGGGTGGAACTATGTGTACCCCTTGATTGATGGTTTAGTCCCTGGGAGTCCTGGGGCTTCTGGGTAGCCAACCTCATTGTTCTTCCCATAGGGTTATAAACCACTTAAGCTCCTCCAGTCCATCCTCCAACTCCTCCATTGGGAACCCCACACTCAGTCTAACGGTTGACTGTTAGCATCTGCCTCTGTATGTGTAAGACTCTGGCAGTGCCCCTCAGGAGACAACCATAACAGGCTCCTTTTTGCACTTCTTATCGTCCATAATTGTGTCGGGGTTTGGTGACTGTTTATAGGATGAATCTTCAGGTAGGGCAGTCTTTGGGTGGCCTTTCCTTCAGTCTGTGCTCCACACTTTGTCTCCATTATCGCTCCTGTGAGTGTTTTGTTCCCTTTCTCAGAGGAACCCAAGCACCCCCACTTCAGTCCTCCTTCTTCTTGAGCTTCCTGTGGTCCATGAATTGTTACATGTTTATTTTGAGTTTTTGGGCTAGCATCCACTTATCAGTGAGTGCATACCATGTGTGTTCTTTTGTGATTGGATTACCTCACTCAGGATTACACTTTCTAGTTCCATCCATTTGCCTAAGAATTTCATGAATTCACTGTGTTTAATAGCTGAATAGTACTCCATTGTGTATATATACCACAGTTTCTGTATCCATTCCTCTGTTGAAGGACATCTGGGTTCTTTCCAGCTTCTAGCTATTGTAAATAAGACTGCTATGAACATAGTGGAGCATGTGTCCTTATTACATGTTAGAGCATCTTCTAGGTATATGCCCAGGAGTGGTATAGCTAAGTCCTCAGGTAGTACTATGTCTAATTTTCTGAGGAACTGCCAAACGGATTTCCAGAGTGGTTTTACCAGCTTGCATTCCCGTCAACAATAGAGAAATGTTCCCCTTTCCCCACATCCTCTCTAGCATCTGCTGTCCCCTGAGTTTTTTTTATCTTATCCATTCTGACCAATGTGAGGTGGAATCTCAGTGTTGTTTTGATTTGAATTTCCCTGGTAACTAAGGATGCTTAACATTTCTTTAGATGCTTCAGGGCCATTTGAGTTTCCTCAGTCAAGAATTCCCTGTTTAGCTCTGTACCCCATTTTTAATAGGGTTATTTGACTCTCTGGAGTCTAACTTCTTGAGTTCTTTGTATACATTGGATATTAGCCCTCTATCGGATGTAGGATTGGTAAGGATCTTTTCCCAAATTGTTGGTTGCTGTTTTGTCCTATTGACCATGTCCTTTGCCTTACAGAAGCTTTGTAGTTTTATGAGTGAATTCCAAGTCAGCCATAGTTATATAGCAAGGAATATATAGTAAAACCTATATAGTAAGACCTTGCTTTTGTTAAAGACTATTATGAGCTCACAGTAGCTTGAAAACACTGACTTCTCATATATAAATATAATAACTCCATGAAAGTACAAAAATCTATTCATGACACTAAGTTCATAACAACTTTAGTGTCATAGATAATGGGATGCTTCTATGATGGAAAGAATTTAAGAACTGAAAATGTTACTGAGATCATAACAATATATATGTATATATATGTATATATACATATATATGCATATATATATATATTGGCATTGAAAGGACTAGGGTAGACATGAAAGCGCATGCACAGCTTATAAATAAGTAGAGTTAGTCTATATAAATGGACGTGAAGACAGGAGTTTCCCTAGGGAGGTATTTCCATGGAAGAAGAACTTAGTCTAAATGTTGACTGGAAGTAGTAAACTGGGTGGGTATTTGAAACTTTCAAAACTCACCAAACTTTTGCAACTAAACTTTGTGTATTTAACTATATGCAAACTGCATATAATCACAAACTACTATAAAACCAAAAATGCTCTTCTATAAAAGTTTAGTGAAAATACTCTAAATACATTTAATATGTACATTTGATAGACACCAAATGTAATAGATGTTGATGCCTCTGTATGTTTTATAAATATATACTTTTAAAAAGAACATGAGCTTTAAGATAAATCTAATATAACCACATCATAGGAAACCTGATATACCTTAAGTATATCATGGACAATCTGGACCATCATTATTTATGTTTAATTTGCAGGTGAAATATACAAAGACTTTTGACAATTGTCCACAGGACAGATCTTATGCATCATGGCTTATGCATTTAATTAGTAAAAACATAACATCTTAAAGATAAACTTCGTCGCCTGACACTATTACTGATGCTATGGTGTGCTTACGAACAGGAGCCTAGCATGACTTCCCTCCAATAGGCCCAAGCAGTGGAAAGAGTCAGATGCAGATACTTAAACCCAACCAATGGACAGAAGTTGGTGAATTAGGGAAAAGCTGGAAGAAGCTGAGGAGGAGGGCGACCCTATAGGAGGACCAGCAGTCTCAGTCAACCTGGGCCCCTGAGATTGCTCAGATACTTAGCCACCAACCAGGCAGCATATACCAGCTGATGTGAGGCCCCAACACATATAGCAGAGGATGCCTGATCTTGACTCAGTGAGAAAAGATGCAGCTAACACTCAAGAGACTTGAGGCCCCAGGGAGTGGGGAGGTCTGGTGGGGTGGGGATGACAGAGTGAGGACATCTTCATGGAGAAGGGGGTAGGGGAGGAGGAGGTTTGGGATGTGGAACAGTCAGAGGGAAGACTTGGACAGGAATGAAGACTGGACTGTAAAAAAGAACAAAAAATAAATAAACTTCATATTAAATTGAGTCCATACCTTAAAAATGTTAAACTCCTATATAAAAAAAAATCACTACTCTACTTGTATATAGATATTTTAAGAATGAAGGCAGGCTTGCTGCTTCATGCCTGCCATCATAGCCTTCTGCAGACAGAGGCAGGAGGATTGTTACAAGTATGAAGACAGCTTGGTACAAGTAGCAAGTTCCAGACCATCCAGGTCTATAGCGACTCTATTTCAGAGACACATCAAGCAAAGTTATAATGAAAATTAGAGAGAAAAACATATACAACATGTACAACAAAATTAATATAATTAATAACAAACCATAAAACCACTAATTTTAAAGCATCCTTTAAATGGCATAGATTTAATTATGTCATGTAGATTTTTATTCCTTCTCTAATAGTGCAAATTTTAAGGTAGTGACCCTTCATAACAAGGTTTCTAATCACAGAATCAATACAAGCTTTACTTGATGTTGTAGCAAACATGGTGAAATTCAGTTTACAATCCTAATACATTAATATGGAGCTTTTATTCCACTTAAATTCCAAACAAATCTTATTGATGATAATATGTATTGTCATACACTAAAAATTAGGATTCTTCCTCAAATTTATATTACTGTAAGCTAAGTAACTTCAGAATTTAAATGTAATAATAAGCTAGGATTACTAATGTCTGTATGGCTTAGATGTTCAAATCATTTATATTACATTGATTTTAATTTAAGTCCAAATTAACACATTCCCTTTGAAACATGCCTATGTGCAATTCATTTTTTTTAACACTTGAGGAATATCTATACCACTGTTAAATATCATTTGTACAGCCCATAATCTCATAAAAAACCAGTAGATTGATTCCTGAAGCTTCAAGTACTATATTTACTAGAAAGAAATAACACACACATACAACTTACTTCAAACTGGAAGTGAAAAAGAACAAAAGAAGAAAGTGAGGGAGGAGGCTGATGTGCCAAGGCTGTTAAGAAGAGTATCAGCTACATAGGGCGGGAATGGAAAATAAAGTAATAAGATATGCCCTGGTTCCTAAATAAGTCTTAAAACACATGGCCCAAAGGACAGCTGGCTTTAGCTGTAGCTTGGATGAAGCCAAGAATGGCTGTCTGGAGTTCACTTAATGAAAGATCTTCCAGTAACAAGGAGGTCGAGGGGAATTATACATAGTAACCCAAATTCACTTTTTAAAAATCATGTTTAAAAGAACTTTTAAATTGAGAACTTGATACCTAAGACTATTTGAAAGTATCAAATATTGCCCCTTTGGAACTGATCCAAGGTAAACAAAAAAATATGTCTAGGAACATTGAAACTTTTCCCAGAATGCCTTAATGTTGTTATAGCTCTCCTTACATCAAGTTGTAGCGCCTTTTGCTTTATAGATCAAGCACAGATTAGAAAATACAAATTGTTGTTTTGAGTTTTCAAACCACATTTGAATAAAACTGTACTTACCCTCATCCGTATGAGTGTTAGTCTAGATTTTTAATGAGAAAATTCTCATGACAGAACCAAAGTCTTCCTTTTTACCTTGTGAAATGGTTGGGGGCAGGGAAATTCCAGTAAATACAGGCAATGCTCTAAATTTCTAAGACAGGGACACTCCTGAGCCAGGAGGGCTATTCTAGACCCATACTAGCTCAGGCCAAAGTCAGCCACAGAAACCAGTGCAGAATGAACCCTGTTTCTTTGTCTTCCTTCCTCCTGCTTACAAAGCAAAACTACTGAAGCTATTTTCTAAATCCAACGAAGATCAAACATTACATCATTAAAATGTATAAAGCACAATAAATATTACTGCTTTTTCATTCTTCTCTAGAGGCCCTAAGTCCATCAAGTCACGTCTACTGGAATGGATATAGAGACCAACACAAATAAGCTTCAAACGACGCCCTTGGATGGATTTAGAAGATGGTAGATTTGTACTTCCCTACTTTTCCCACTTCCTACAACTACAAACAGTAAGGAAGGAGAGAGAGCCAACAGGACAGATTTTTCAAGCATCAGAGAGGATAGAGATTATGGGTGAGTTTTGATAGGAAACAAAGGGGCAGGGTAAAAGAAATTGCGGGAGTCTAAAAGACAATTTTTGAAATGAAATGCCATAATGCTATTGAATATCTTATAGGTTACTTTATTTATTTTTTAATATATATTTTTTATTTTTTATATTTTTATTTACATTCCAAATCATTTCCCCTTTCCTGTTTCCTCCCTCCCCGAAAGTCCCATAAGCCCCCTTCCCTCCCTCTTTTCCCCCCCTCTCGCTTCTCTGTCTCATTCCCCTACATCCAGTCTTTCCAGGACCAGGGGTCTCTCCTTCCATCTTCTTGGAAATCTATTGATATGCGTATTGTGTCTAGGGTATTCCGAGATTCTGCGTTAATATCCCCTTATCAGTGACTGCATACTATGTGTGTTCTTTTGTGATTGGGTTACCTCACTAAGGATGATATTTTCAAGTTCTGACCATTTGCCTAGGAATTTCGTGAATTTATTGTTTTTAATTGCAGAGTAGTATTCCATTGTGTAAATATACCACATCTTTTGAATCCATTCCTCCGTTGAGGGACATCTGGGTTCTTTCCAGCTTCTGGCTATTATAAATAAGGCTGCTATGAACATAGTGGAGCATGTGTCCTTATTGCATGCAGGTAAAGCCTCTGGGTATATGCCCAGGAGTGGTATAGCAGGATCCTCATGCCCAGTTTTCTGAGGAACCGCCAGACTGCTTTCCAGAGTGGTTGTACCAGCTTGCAATCCCACCAGCAGTGGAGGAGTGTTCCTCTTTCTCCACATCCTCGCCAACAACTGCTATCTCCTGTGTTTTTGATCTTAGCCATTCTGACTGGTGTGAGATGGAATCTCAGGGTTGTTTTGATTTGCATTTCCCTAATGACTAAGGATGATGAACATCTCTTTAGGTGCTTCTCAGCCATTAGATATTCTTCAGGTGAGAACTCTTTGTTTAGCTCTGTGCCCCATTTTTTAATAGGGTTACTTGCCTCTCTGGAGTCTAACTTCTTGAGTTCTTTGTATATATTGGATATTAGCCCTCTGTCGGATGTAGGGTTGGTAAAGATCATTTCCCAGTTAGTTGGTTTCTGCTTTGTCTTTTTGACAGTGTCTTTTGCCTTGCAAAAACTATAGGCTACTTTAAAACCTCAACACAAACATGCCTTGTCAAAGAAGGGTGCTCTTGTAATCATAGTGCTGAGGGTCAAAGACAGGAGGATGGACACAGTGGACAGCTAACCTGGCTTACTGGGGAAGTTCCATGCTAGTAAGTAGCCCTGCCTCATAAGAGAAAGTGGGCTCACCTGCTGAGTGACACCCGAGATTGTCCTCTCACTCTGACATGCCCACTTATACTCATACATGTGTGTTTATATACACACGGAGAGTGGGGAGAGGAAAGAAGAGAGGACAGGCGAGAGGGAGGGAGAGAGGGAGGGAAAGAGAGATTCCTAGAAAGAATGTATGTCAGGGTCTAACACCAAGCAGTAAAAGAGTGAGCCAAATTTGATTTCTTCTTATGTCAGGAATAACAACAGAGTCTGGAACTCAGAGCTAGCTGTACACTGTGACTAATTTCCCACCATAAATTCAAAGCTTGCAACAGCTATAAAACTGCTTCCATCTGAACAAGAAGTTCCTAGCACTTACAAACATCTCGCCAACAAGCAGTTCATATGAATCCTGATAAAAATGAGATACCTAATGAGGACAGAAATCATAAATATAATTAAATACTAGATTCAACATCTAATTTCAAAGATAAAAATACTTTTGAAGCAGAAATTAATATTTCATCTGAATGGCTCTTCTGAATTACAAGGAACTTTACATTTGACTGGGAGGAAACAGTCCTACTTTTGCCTGATAGGTATGGTATGTGAAAATAATACACAGCAGAGGAGGAAAATTTACCAGAACAAAGCAAATCATTTCTTTTTCCTACAATCATGAAAGTTCCTGAATGTCAAATTCCTTCAGTCAAAATTTTTGAGCAAATAAAAACAAAGTGTCAGAGTCTAAGGAAAAAGCAAAGAGCAGAATTAAGTGTATTATTAACAATGTTATGCATCTAAATGAGCAAACCAGTGCTAATATAAAAATTCTGATTCTGGAAATATGGAGCAAGATTTCATGGTTATTCCTTCTGACCCAGGGGTCAGAAGAGCAAACTCTCATAATGGGAGCCCAAGAAACCAACCAAGATGCCAATGACCAACTATATCTTTATTTCCTATCCTTCTAGGTAGACTTCCAAACAGGAATTAATATCTACTCAAAGTCGTGAGTGAATAATTATGACAAAGATCTGGACTCTGAAGTAAGATAGCTATATATCTAATAGCTGCATATCTAATAGCTGTATATCTAATGTACACTGAGTTTTGGTTATACATCTGCTCTATTAACTGAATATCCATTTTGTTTTCTTGAGTGACTTTAATTCAGAACACAACTATTCATAATGTAAAAACAGGCACTCTACCTAGTTTTTGAGACTCTGAAATTCTCATTTATTTCAAAATTATTATCCTTCCTTCCTTATTTGCTCATTCTTTGGGACTCAGCTCCAGTCAAGACTGATTATGACATTTTTTAACCTATTGTTTCCTGATAAAGACCACCTACATGGACATGAAAATATTTCTTCTTCTAGCAATAGTCTGCTTTCTTCCCACTGCGAAAGTTTTGTCACCCCTTAATGGACATGTATGAAGCTGTTCATCTTTTCTCAGACATACTTATATACTCTAGCCCACCACTTCAACAAATTTAACGTGGTGGCAATGCCTGTGGTACACTCAGATGTACAAAGTGAGATACTTTAGCACTTGAAGTTTTGATGCAACAAGACAGGAGTCTGGAGCACCAAAGCTTGGGATGTTAATGAAAGCTTTACCAATATCCCACATTTGAACTGGACTTTATTAGTCTGTAGTAGGTGCTTAGCTGATGTTTCCTAAAATGACTAGATGAAGTCTATTGTAGTAAATAAAGAAAGTTTTATTAGTCACATCGACTATATGGGAAGAGATGCTGAAGGTATGTAAGAACATAGAACTAGAAAAAGACGAATTCAAACTGATGATGTTACACATAATAATATAAAATATCTTGGTGTGACTCTAACCAAGCAAGTGAAAGATCTGTATGACAAGAACTTCAAGTATGAAGAAAGAAATTGAAGAAGACCTCAGAAAATGGAGAGATCTCTCATGCTCATGCATCAGCAGGACTAACGTAGTGGACTATCTTACCAAAAGCAATCTACAGATTCAGTGGAATTCCCATCAAATTTCCAACTCAATTCTTCACAGAGATAGAAAGAGCAATTCTCAAATTCATTTGGAACAACAAAAAACCCAGGATAGTGAAAACTATTCTCATCAATAAGAAAACTTCTGGGGGAATCACATCCCTGATCTCAAGCTTTACTATAGAGCAATAGCGATAAAAAGAAAAAAAAAAAAACAAAAACGCATGGTATTGGTACAGAGACAGGCAGGTAGATCCGTGGAACAGAATTGAAGACCCAGAATGAAACCCACACACCTACGGTCACCTGATCTTTGACAAAGAAGCCAAAACCATCCAGTGGGGGAAAAAAAGATAGCATATTCAGCAAATGGTGCTAGCTCACGTGGCAGTCAGAATGTATGAGAATGCAAATTGATCCATTATCTCCTTGTACCAAGCTCAAGTTCAAGTGGATCAAGAACCTCCACATAAAACCAAATACACTAAGTCTAATAGAGAAGAAAGTGGGAAAGACCCTTGAGCACATGGGCACAGGGGAAATTTTCCTGAACAGAACACCAATGGCCCAGCTCCTAAGATCAACTGTAGACAAACAGGATCTCATAAAATTGAAGGCAAAGGGCAATGTCAATTGAACAAAATGGCAACCTACAGATTGGGAATCTTCACCAATCCTACCTCTGGCAGAGGACTAATGTCCAACATATACAAAGATCTCAAGAAGGTAGACTCCAGAGAACCAAATAACTATTAAAAATGGGGTACAGAGCTAAACAAAGAATTCTCAACTGAGGAATCTTGAATCATTGAGAAGCACCTAAAGAAATATTCAATATCTTTAGTCATCAGGGAAATGCAAATCAAAACAACACTGAGATTCCACCTCACACCAGTCAGAATTGTATGGAACCTAAAAAGCAAGAGATGCTATTTCAATACAGCCATTCTAACCTGCAAAGGAAGGCTATTGAAGGAAGGTGAGCTGAAATTGAATAGGGGCTGGCATCAGAGAGGAGGAAGGGTCTTTCAAAGTTCAGAGGTATGTATCCTTAAGGATAGAAATGTGGACATGAACTAGGTGATGTGGCGTTCATTGGGGCTGGAGCTCAAAAGGAGTTCCCATGATGAAGTGCATGTGAAGTGGTAAGTGGTTATGAAGATACACCACAGCTCTCATTAGGGCCAACAACCAGAGAAGTACTATTACAAAGAACAAGTCCAGCTTTTTATTTATGAAACAGGTAGATTATGGGAGAAGATAGACAACATAGAAGAGCACTTATGAGAAATTGTGACAGTTTTGTGTTGTAGATTAGAGTGGAGCAGTATTTTTCTTTTACTCAGATAATCTGAAAGATAGATCTGAGGGCTTAGTAAAGGAAGTGGAGGCACACAAACCTGGTATTGCAAGTCTTGCAAGTCCACAGAAGCATCAAGAATGTCAAGAAAAAATTATCAAGAAGATCTATACAGGAAAGTTTGTATAATAATTCCTCCATTTAAGCAATGATAAATCATGCTCAATATGTTAGTGGGTTTTATATTTGTACAATTGTCTGTTTCCTCCTTTCAACCTCCCACCAAGGTGAAGAAGGTTAAATATGCACTCAGAGAGCTGGTACTGAGAGACCACATGGTAGGCTATGAAAACATATGCTGTATTTTTTAACAATACTTTCATATCTTCACATAAATGTGCCTTTATATCGTCATAAAAATGGCTGGGAAGGTAGCTGAGTATGAAACATACTTGTCATTGAAGTTAGAGGATCCAGGTTTAGATCCACAGAACCTACATCAGTGCTGGTTGAGCATGGTGGCCTACCTGTAATTCTAGAGTTTGGAAGGAGAGGGAGATGTGGGATCCCTAGAGCATGCTGGTTAGTTACAGAAGGTGTAGTGGGATCAAGCAAGACTCTCGATATCAGCTTCAGGAGTCCATATGCACACACAAGTTTGCATGTAAGTGTATGAACTCATACATGCATGCCCAGACACATACAAACACACATAAACATCGATAGACATACCTACCATATAGATCTATTAATAAAAATAAGTGTCCTGTAAATACTGTTGGCAAATATATGGTATTGTTGATGAATAGCTAAATGTTTCATATTAGTGACCTGCTTCATAATATTTCCTGTTAGGTCTATCAGGCTAGTTACTGGTCTGAGGTTTCCAGTTTGATACTGATAAACTGTTCAGGCTAGTTACCAATTTTACACTACTTACCTGTTTCAGCTTAGATAACTGTTTCAGGTTAGCTACCCTTTTTATATACGTTGCTTATTTAAAACTAGTAATGTCTCATACTACCAGTGGTTATCTATTCCATGTAATTGATCAATCCACACTAGTTACCTACTTACCTCTTAGTCATCTACTTCAGATCTGTTAATTGTTTATGTTTAGCTGCTCCTTTCATATGTCTATTAGTTACCCACTACAGCTAGTTAATTATTTCACATCAGTTACCTGTGTCAGGTTAGTTAAATGCTCCACACTGGTTACCTGTCTCAGGGAGTGTGCTGACATTACATCTGCTTTCATTGCCTTCACCAGCTGAGGTTGACGCTCTTACTTCAAAGATGTATGATGTATTGGCAAGAAGTTTTGTGAAAGTGTATGTGGGATCTCTCGGGGAGACTCTGGTAGAATTCTCTCCAACTGTTATCATATAGTGAATAATTATTCCATTTGTTTTTCTCGGTGGGTCCCACATCACTGATACTGACTGCCAGTCACGTGCCACACACTCTATATTCTGTACAGCATCTGGAACTTAAGCAGAAAATATTGGCTCAAAATTAAAATTTATACACACATAGTAAATTATTCAATTATGCAGGCAAGAGATAAGATGAGATTTTATGAACAAAGAAAAACTAAAAGTCTAATATGCCAACTTTTCCAATGTCTGTGTAACAAGTTCTTAACATAAATGACTGATGGACCATGTTCTCTACTATATCACTAATGCTTACAATATTGAACATTTAATGGAATGCTTTCCCAGGTCCAAGTAGCCAACACATTCTCATAATCTCAGAAACACATTGGCGCCGGGCAGTGGTGGCACATGCCTTTAATCCCAGCACTTGGGAGGCAGAGGCAGGAGGATTTCTGAGTTCTAGGCCAGCCTGGTCTATAGGGTTACACAGAGAAACCCTGTCTCGAAAAACCAAAAAAAAAAAAAAAAAAGAAAAGAAAGAAACACATTGGCTTCAAACCTAGGCAATCACAGATGCCACTTTTCTTCCTTTTTTTAAAAAAAAAAAGTGGATATTTTATTTGTTTACATTTCAAATGTTATCCCCTTTCCCAGTTTCTCCTCCACAAACCCCCTATCCCATCCTCCCTCCCCTGCTTCTATGAGGGTGCTTACCCACAAACTCCCGCCTCCCCACCCTTGCATTTCCCCTACACTGGGGCATCTAGCCTTCCCAGGACCTAGGGCCTCTCCTCCCATTGATATCCAACAAGGTCATCCTCTGCTACATATCCAGCTAGAGCCATGGGTCCCTCCATGTGAACTCTGTGGTTGATGATTTAGTTCCTGGGAGCTCTGGTGGTGGTGGTGGGGGGGGTCTGGTTGTTGATATTGTTGTTCTTCCTATGGGTTGCAAACCCCTTCAACTCCTTTGGTCCTTTCTCTAGCTCCTCCATTAGGGACCCTGTGCTCAGTCCAATGGTTGGCTTCGAGCATCCACCTCTGTAATTACCAGGCTCTGGCAGAGCCCCTCAGGAGACAGCTATAACAGGCTCAGGTCAGCAAGTGCTTCTTGGCATCAGCAATAGTGTCTGAGTTTGGTGTCTGTATATGGGATGAATCCCCAGGTGGGGCAGTCTCTCAAAACAACCCTGAGATTCCACCTCACACCAGTCTTGAATGAATAAGATCAAAAACTCAGGAGACAGCAGATGCTGCCGAGAATGTGGAGAAAGAGGAACACTCCTCCATTGTTGGTGGGATTGCAAGCTGGTACAACCACTCTGGAAATCAGTCTGGCAGTTACTCAAAAAATTGGACATAGTACTACCTGAGGACCCAGCTATACCACTCCTGTGCATATACCCAAAAGATGCTTCAACATATAACAAGGACACATGCTCCACTATGTTTGTAGCAGCCTTATTTATGATAGCAAGAAGTTGGTAAGAACCCAGATGTCCTTCAACAGAGGAATGGATATAGATGCCAGCTTTCTTAATCATGACTGTGCAATCTTCTCAATACTTATTACTGAACATTTTTTTCAACATAAATGGCCAACCATCATTATTCCAGGCCCAACCATGTTAGAAAGCAAAGCAGATATGTTTTATTGGAGTTCTTTGAAAGAAACATGGACTATTTTAGAAGCCATGGGAAGGATTGTTTAAAGTGTCTCAGGTCTTTTCTACTAGAATGTCTCTCAATCTACTTGATAATAACTTCTGTCCTCTGCGGTTCATTCCACATAGTAGACATGAATGAAGAGCAATATGCCATCCATGAACATGATTATATGTCAAGGACACTGGCCACTTTCCAAGGTAATACCCAATCATGTCCCTCAGCTTTAATATTAGTAGCATAACTTCTTTGTTATGGTAAAATGAAGATGTATAGAAAAACAACTATCTGGTTAATTCACAGTTTACAAACTATTCAAAGCAGAACAAAGGGATGCTACCATCATACAAATGTGATTTAAAGAAGACTCAAGAAATTGGTAGCTTCTCACTAATCTTTCTCCGGATCTAAGTGATCTCTCTCTTATAAACCTTTCTTCTGTAGGATGAATACATCAATGCAGAAAGACAATACTAAGATGTGTCTGACATATGTAAATCAAAGGTTTAGGAAATGTATATTTAACTGACTCTATGAATCCCCCAGACAAATCATAAAACAATTAATATATGAACATGAAAAATTTCTATTACTTTTCTAGCCCGATCATTATGTTATGTGACATAATTTTATGTTACTGCTAGAAATATTAGTTTAAGCAGTAGTTTGTGTATGATAATCCTCAATGCTTATTAATTCTGTGTAAATAATATTAAATATTTTATAGGTTCAGAACCTTTAGATATTGTCCTTCAAGACGATGCATACTCCTTCTAGTCACTGCCAGCAGCTCCTACCATCAACAGAGATGGTGTCCCAGTTGGGTTGCTTACTGAGTTTTGAAGGCACATTCTACCCATTCTGCCCGGATCATGGTTCCTTCATGCAAGAAAGGGATATTTATAATAATATTTATTTATATTTACACAGAATTTACTGCACATAAAACACTCTAATAAGTAAAATCTAATGAATGTTTTCAAATGTTTTGGACCATTCCTGCAATGGACGTAGCTAATGTGTGTTTCTTTTCCGTTGAAGGTAGAAAGCTCAGAGGAGTCCTGAGTCCTTGTCAAAGTTACACAACCTCAAAGTCATGGGACTCAGATTCTAATTCAGACAGTGATTGCACAGCTTGAACCTTATCCACTATAATACTAGGCATTTGACTTGTCTGTGGGCATGCTGTGAAAGAGACTCTCAAGTGTCTGTAAGCTCATGGGAAAATTACTGGCTTAGCATCATTAGCATCCCATCTCTATGTGGATTTTCAATGATAAAAATATATTCAGAGCTGCTATGAACTGACAAGTAAAGGAATTTTTCAGCCATTCAGTAATCATTGTTAAAAAGATAAAAAGGAAGAGGGATATATTGAAATATATGACCTAGTTAGTAAAAAAAAAAGGGGGGGCATGCTTAACCCACCATTAAGTAATTCATAAAGGAGAACTATTCAGGGCCTACACAAAGACGTTGTGTGGCCCATACAATTGTGTTGCAGTAGTTCAGTTGCTGCAAAACCAAATAGCTGGTGGTTTCATGTTACAAGGAGTTACATGAAGTGCAAGAGGCAACCCTGACTCCTGTCTCTCAAAACCTCCAGCTCACCTTCCTGAAGAAACAAAAACTCATCGTCACAATTCATGAAAATTTAAACGGTTGCATTAAAAGTGACAGATAGGTCATTTCCTTCTCTTCGCAGTCCCACACACACAAAAAAAGTCCCACCTTGTCACTTCCTTAAAACACTAGCATTTTATTTTGCCTTTCTCAGTTCTAAAAAAAAAATATTATATATAAATATATGTGTATCGATATATATATATATAATTTTGGATATACCCCAGCACTGGAATTCAATTCTCCTTTTTTTTTTAATTTAATTTAATTTTATTTTTTTTTTAATTTACATTCCAAATCACTTCCCCTTTCCCGTTTCCTCCCTCCCCGAAAGTCCCATAAGCCCCCTTCCCTCCCTCTTTTCTCTGTTCAACCCCCTCTCATTACTCTGTCCTGGCGTTCCCCTACATCCAGTCTTTCCAGGACCAGGGGTCTCTCCTTTGAACGGAATGGTAGCAGCATTTTATTAAGCAGAGAGGGATGGTCAAAGTCTTACATATGAGAGCAAACATCGCAGAGGCAGAAATTGTGACTAACCAGACTCCTGGGTTGTAAATTTCACCACATTACTGAACTGATTGCCATTTCCAACTTTGGTAAATGCAGACACGCTAATTGAGTAGGTGCTTACAGGTTCCAGTCCGGCAAGTTTGACATCAGTCTGAAAACCTGAAATATTCTGAAAAAGAAGAAAATCATTGGTCACAAGGTATCTTCAAATACTTGTTTGGAATTAACAGGTATATTTGAATATCCTGCATACACTCCTTTTACATTTACACTAGGAGCTGATGACTATGTATAATTAAAATAATTATTTAACATTTCATACTTGGGGATATGATGAGCTTATGATACAAGGAGGAACTGTATACCATTTTGGTCTTGAAGAACCTCATCATTTTTGTTTTTAAAGTGTTTGTTTTTTTAAATCATGTGCTTATTATTAATTTCTTTTCAACTTGCTAAGTTAAAATTTCAAATTTAAATACATTAGGGCTGGTCGATAATATTCATTTTTTTTAAAATCCACTTTCTTATATTTCTAATGTCTACCAATATATCTGTATATGTTTACTTATCTATCAACTTCAGTATTATAGCCAGAAGAAAGAAAGACACCAATGAAACACGATCTCTGTTCAATGGAACATATGTTGGAGACACTAAACAACTCCTAAATTTATATTCTGACAAAATATTTAGGAAAATGAGGGGGAAAAAAGAGCAAGGGATGATAGTTGATCAAAAAGGGAATATACTTTCTTTTAGACAAATTTCCCACCAATAATGAATTTTATGCGAAAATGTATCCTAATGAAAGTGAGAGGTTGCCGGGCGGTGGTGGCGCATGCCTTTAATCCCAGCACTTGGGAGGCAGAGGCAGGAGGATTTCTGAGTTCGAGGCCAGCCTGGTCTACAAAGTGAGTTCCAGGACAGCCAGGGCTACACAGAGAAACCCTGTCTCGAAAAACCAAAAAAAAAAAAAAAAAAAGAAAGTGAGAGGTCAAGCTATTGCACTCATATGGAGGCTGTAAAAGCCATGGAGTTATATGGAGGTTAAAGGTCACCTTGTGAGAGAACCCCTCCTCCTTTCTCCAAGTGGTTTGGGATATTGGACTCGCTTTGTCAGGCTTGGTAGCAAGAACTTTTACTGGCTGAGCCATTGTGCCATCCAAAGTCTTAAGTTACCTGCATTGATATTAACTTTACAGTCCCATTTTAAAGTCATCTCCACAGAAGTATGTATATTTAGGAATATATGTTTATATACATAGACATGTATGCAATAACAATGAGAAAGGAATTTATGAACTTGGAAGAGAGCAAAAGGCTATATCGGAGGGTTTGGAGGAAGGAACAGGCAGGGAGAAATGCTGTAATTATAATCTCAAATTTATTTTTAAAAAGAAAATAATCTCCAGGAAGTCACTAAATCTAGCAGGAGATGTTCTCCCACCTCTTTGTATTTCACACTTACTATTTATAAATCATGCTGACAAATGACCTGTAGATTGTAAGAACTAGTGAACCATGGTCCTTCTCAGCAAAAAAACTTTGTATTAAGTACTAAAGGTCTACAAAATGTGTTTCTAATAAGAAATTAGGCACAATACAAATTCATTTTGATATTGATTCAGAAGAGCTGGTGGGCACAGAAATGGATGAACTTGAGAGTTCAACTATTCAATGTAATAAATTAGTTTATTGGCTGTTGGATACATTTACACAAAAGAAAGTCTTTGAAGAGCTTTTTACTGAATAAATGACTTCTTACAGTACATCAGAGTGACCCAATTTTCTAACCAATGTCAATGTCCCAGTGTGGGCTGATGAGGCTTTAGTGACACTGGGGTGGCTCTAATGTTATTCTGTCTCCACAAAGCCGCAGGCCATCGGGGACAGAAAAAGAATGAAACGACAGGACAAAAGAATGAAATGGAACATATAGTGGTCCTGGAAGGAAAAGTTGATAAAACATAAACACATAAACACAGCATCAGGGAAAGCCAGACAAAGGGAAAACAGTCAACATGGTAAACAAATATTTAGGGATGGAGGGGTGGTGGTGGTGACATGAGAGCAGGAAAATAATGACAAACAGAAGTAATCAAATATAGTAGATTTTAAAGATTAAAACCACTTGCTTTATACAAGGACCAGTCTGAGACCCACTGACACATATGTAATAGAGCACTACCTGGTCTGGCCTCAGTGAGAGTGAATGCCCAGTGGGACACCAGGCAGGGAACACCCTCTCAGAGGCAAAGGGAAGAGGGGAAGGGTGGAGAATTCTGGGAGGAGGTACCAGGAGTGGGAGCAATATTTGGGATGTAAATAAATAAAATAATTAATTTAAAAAAACAAACCACTTGCTCTAAAACTATATACTTAACATTTTTTGGCATAAAATTGTAGATTTGATACTAATGAAACACTAATGGAAACATAATAGAAAAAAAATGTTTAAAGATATTGAAATCATATTCAGGCCACAGTGTATTGCTCGTTAATGCTCAAAGCTACCATGACATTTGAGGGAATTTTCATTCTTTCCTTAATCTGTGCAATGATTGCTAATGAGTTTTTTATATGCTTGGAATTGTTCAAAGTGTTTTATATGAATTTACCCTTACAATCTTCATTAATATATAAAGATTTTTTTATTCTATTTCTTCATTTGAAGGAAATAATTTTAAGAGGATAAGAAACTTCTAGAAAGCATCACTGTAAATCTCCATGGAAAGATTCAAACCAGGTCATTTGATGTCAGCCTTTACTTTACTGTTCTGTTTAAAGTGTTTATATTGAAGATCATCATTCTATGGAAATTAGCTCATATATATAAATGTATATATGTATATGTGTGTGTGTGTATACATACCAATGAACATACAAGGTAATCTTAAGGGTGAGATTACTGACAATCCAAAAATATGAGGAAACTGAGCTTAAACTTTGAATAGATAATAAAGGTCTACATGTTTGTGTCATTAATACAGGCTTTACATATATGGGAACTGGTGCATTTGGGAAGTTACATAATGCACAACCTTCCAGATAGTAAAATACTATATTAAGTTCCAGGAAGGGAGACATTTTTCCTAATGGCAGTAATAAGTGAGCTATAATTGTTTTTCTTGATATTCTGCTCTTCACGTTGTAAGCTGCACACTCTAGAACACTGATATACCATAAAAATAAATGATGAAGTCTACAATGTTTAGTGTTTACTCTGTATTTTGCATTCTTCTTGCAAATAAAATATCCCAGGACCTCATTTGGTCTCATAACAGAAAGACAACTTTCTTAAATAAATGCTAATTGTACTATACTTTGGCGATCAAATGCTAGGACTCATGCACATAAGTTTCAGATACACTGTTCTAGTGGGTCTTTGAATGTTTATCACTGACTCTACATCCTAAAGAAAATGTAAGAAGGAAAAGATACTGAGGATTACAAATGAATTACCACGGAAAGTCAGAGAATAAAAATTTGTTATAAAATACCAGGTGGTATAGTAGCACATACCATCTAGAAAGATTACTACCAGACCAGTGAAAACATTTTTATGAAAAAGTTATAAAGATTCATTTGATACTTATTTTTTTCCAATAAAAAGAAGTATATCATGTAGTAGGTTTTAAATAACCCACACAACAAGTCAAACAGTGCAATTAGTCCATAAAATGTAGAAGCTGTGCATATAGGTAAAATATTCTAGGAAGTATTCAATTTTTTCATCTGACAAAAGCCTCCCTATATTTTCTAGGAGCATCCCATATTTCAGGAAAAGGGATTTTTAAATAAATATTATCATTGTTCAATTAATTATTGTGGCGCTTGTGGTTAAATCCAGAGCTTTGTACACAAGAGGCAAACACCCCACCACTGAGCTATTTCTCTAAATGCTCCCCTTGATTAAATCAGCAGCTCATTTTTTTTCCTGCAGTTCAAAACATTTTAATTCAGTCTCCGAGTCTCTGAAACAAACACATGGTATTATAATCAACCTACCTTATAAAATACTGTATCAGTCTCATGCTCATGAATTTTAAAACTATATACTTTAACAATACCGCCAGGAAGAGGACTTGGGCACCACGTCAGCCAAACGAAATCTGAAGTGTAGTTGATTAAAGTCAAATTCTGGGGAGGTGCTAAAGGCGCTGCAGGGGAAACACATTATAAAACTCGTTCATAAAATGCATTAGCACAGAAATACTATCCTGAGTCTAGCTGCTCGAAGAAACTAATTCAGAGAGAATTATAAAATCATCGTATGTGGTAATTCTAGATACAAATACCATAAGTAATCCTGCCCTGGTATCTACAACCCAATGTTTCAAAATAGCTTTAAACAGAACAGATAATTAATTCTAAAGCCTTGAACTGGAGAAAAAGAAGAAGGAAAATGGTCAGCAAAGGACTGTAAGTTGGCTACAAACAAAAGATCTAATGGTCTTCATTGTTCAGGCTGTTTCTTAGAAACAAAGAGTACAGGCTGAATAGTGAAATCACTGGAAACAGCGTTATTTTCTGGCTTACCTGACTCATCTGTGTAAAAGAAAAGAATACTGGAAGGACCGAGTCCTTTCATAGTTCTTGCAGCAGCAAAAAAACTATATAAGGTAAATGGTGAGAGTTCTTCTAGTACTATGTGGCTACCGGAAGTGACGAAAGTGTGGTTGGCGTGGGGTCCTTGTAAAGTTAAATGGTAATTTAGAATTGCACCATTTGGCTTTAATGGGGGATCCCACGATAAGAGAATGGAGGTAGAAGAAAGATTTTTAAAAGTGTTGATGATTGGCGGAGTGTCTGGAACTATAAAAGAAAAACAGAATGTTAATGAGACAAAAAAAACAAATTTTCATTAGTAAAGAAGATGCTTTGAATATAATTGGACTTAATTTTATTAGTAGACTTTTAATTTTAAGTCACTTAGAACTTACCATGTCTAATGAAAAGATAATTACTTGAGAAAACAATTATAAGTACTGTTTAGTAAAAGCAATATAAACAAAGAGGAATAATCATCTACATAATAAGCAATGGCGGGTTCTTTCCTACCGTCTTCCTCAGTTTTGATGTGTAGCTGGGCAGTATAGGTCTCAGAGAATCCCTTTTCTGTTGATGGAGTGATTCTAAATATATAGTCAGTATATTTTTCCAGATTATCAAAATATATGCTGTTTTCATAGGTAATCAGAGGTGGTCTCATGTGCCGCGGGGGACTCCACTGTAAATTCAGCGAAACATAGTAGAAGACGAGGCCATTTGGCTGAGATGGTGGTGTCCAGCTTACATTTATCGCAGTTGATGAAATGGACTCAAAAGTCAGGTTTCCAACAAGACCTTCGGGTACTGAGGTAGGTAGTGATCAGAACATAAAAGCCGTCAGTTATCCCAGCTATTCCAATTTACAAATTGAATGTAATTACTAAAATGCCATCATTAGTTCATACTGGCATGTTATTTAAATGAAGATAAATGCATATTCATATGAGTACAAAATCGTTCCAAATAATTGTCATTCTTAACACATGTAAGAGTTATGTTATCATATTCTCCTGACTTTCTTTACTTGCCATATGGGGATTAAATGTGTTTACATACAACGCATATTTCTAAATAGAATCAGTAGTTTAGTAATTATCTAAATAATGTGTTTACTTTCCTTATTCCAAAGATTATCTTTTTTTGAATATACAGAAAATGATGCTCAGAGTACATAAGAGATTTGTTCAAAGTCATGTTTGTAGTAAGAATATTTAATGCTAAGCTTTTCTGATTTCCAGTAACTAGACATCTCTAGCCAACAAAACACCAACCCACATTTGTATTTTAAGAAATTATTCCACTTATGAAATTTTAATTTTCAGAGATCAAACTAGGCTGAATATAAAATTGAAAGTCCCAAAAGATGCAATGAAAAGTAAATTGTTATTGCTTATGGTGCTTCAATTATAATTGGTAAACTATTATGGGTTGTAGTGGTCTTAGGGGATATCTGTAATTAAAGAGTGTCTAAAATGATATTGACTGCATTATGCTAAAAGGTTTTGTTAAACATTCATCAACTGTATAATTTCACATGATAATTATATTCTGTGGGTGAACCTGTCCACTATTCAAGTTATTTTTGCCAAGAACAAGCAAGGTTTTTTTTCATGTATATATTGGTAAATTAGTGATTTTTCAAGCAGTAAACATTGTGATTTAATTCAGGAGACGTTAAGTCACATTCATTTCTCAATAAGATGACTCAGCAGTTAAGAGCATTTGCTGCTCTTCCAGAGGACCTGGATTCCCTTCCCCAAAACCATATGATGGCTCACAACCTTCTATAACTCCAGGTGTGGGGACGGGGGTTCCATGTCCCTTTCTGACCTGAACTCCAATCACCCAATGCACTTGCATATATTCAGGCAAAACCCCCATACACAAAAGAAACAAATCTGTAATATTAAGCAAAGGAGAAACAGAAGCCACACGAGAAATGGGCAGCAATTCACTTTCCATTGCATTCTGAAAACTGAAACTGAAGTAAAAAAAAAATTGTAAAAAGCATTTGAACAGACATTGTAGTTTTGTGAATGTTCAGCATGAACAGGATTCTGAAGACGTTGTCCACAAAATAAATTCTTTTAATTAAAAAAGATATTTTGTTATGTTTGACACAAAGACAATTAAAATATCATTCATGAATTCCTGTGTGAGCTTAAAGTCAGAAAAGAAAATTAGGTGCTGGGGATTCGTTTAAAGCAACTTCAGAAACAAATGAGCAGGCATACAACACAGGTCATCCAGGCTTGTCGGAGTATTGTTCCCCATCCATTCCAGATGACTGTAACATCTCTCAGAGTAACAGAATCAACAAGATTTTAATGAATAGATAACACAAAAGTCAGTGTTGAGCCTGTCCATTATTCAACAGTTATTTTTACCAAGGACAAGTAAAGTATCCTCTTGTCATACTTGTATTAGCCAATTTATGAGTTTCTTCTATCTACACATTTAAATGCTTCTATAAAGTATGATCGACAGAAAATGTGGTACTTCTATAGGATGCTGTAACAGAGCAAAATGGCGAATTGAGATTTAGTGTGCATTAGGTGGGAAGCCATAGAAAAAGCAATGGACCTCGAAGTGCTTATGAAGAACCCTCCACTGGAGAACTCTCAGCTCACAGTACAGTGTTACTATTTATCACCATAAGCCCTGTGAAAGTAGTGGGAGAAAAGTGGAATTAAACTATAATAGTTGTAAGAGTTTAAACACATTTAAGCTCCTAGGAGAAATAGTTAAATATGTCAAACAGATATCAATATCAGTGCACACAAATAGAGACAAGTTAGTGACATAACTATCAGATTTTCATTTTTTTTCTGATTAAAGATTAAAACATGTTCATTTACATACTGTCTTGGTCTGTGTATACATGAATTATATCACTGCTTTTATTCCCATTTCCAACTGAAGTACTTGCTGTTAGCCAAAATGTATAGTAGCTGAATATTGCCAGTTTATAGATCCTTGCAGACACTGTCACATTGCCAGACTCCTTGGTTACTTCAAGAAGTGTAAAATTCTGAAAGATAAACATATTATTTCAATAATTCAGAACAGTGTTTTAGTATGCACAGATGTTGCAAAAATAGGTTATTGACCAGAAAGTGCCATCATTTTAATATTTTAATTCTTAGGAGAAACAACATAAAGTGATGTTATTATCACAAAAACTAAACTGGAATTATGTGTGTTCTAAAAGTGGAATAGATGGTCGCAGTTTTTCTTACCAGATCAATACATAAAATATTAAAGAGAAGAAGCCCTGAGCTTTGCTCAGCAGAAAATGTCAAACGGCCAAGAGAGGACTCCATGTCTATGCTGACCGAGCTGCGTTTCCCTTTGAAACTTTCAGATATTTTCTGAAGTGTTGGATATATTCCAACAGATTTTTAAAAAAATAAAACAGCTTTACACTTTCTTCTTCTTCCTAATAATAATAAAAATGTGGAAGTATTTGCCTTATCTACAAAGTCAAGCCATTGCTACTATTCATCTCCAGTGGCTCTTGATAGTGAAAAAAAGTCAGTTACTACACTCTTAAAAGCAGAATAAGATTCTTTTTTTTTTTTACAGGATTTAAAGAATTTGTGTCACAGTTGTGTCACAGTTTCCTTTCTGGTCATTTAAAATTATATATATATAAGCAAATATAAATTTAAATAAAAACACAGTTAGTTTAGAACAACATACAGCTGACTATTTGTGGGTTCTTCTTTCTTCCTCCCTTTTCCACTCCTATTCTTCCTTTCTTTCCCCCTCCCAACATTACATAAGAGAGGAAAAAAAAATAATAGAGAAGAAAGGAAAGAAGACCCTGAATAAAGTCAGGGGAGCAGAAATGGCACCAAATTTTCATTAGACTAGTTCCAGGTGATTAGGGAAGTCAGTTCCTTGGAGCAAGTTTGATTTTCACCATCAGGATATCTAATTAGTTCTTGTTTTTTCTTTGCTCATGACTACTTAACAAACCATGACCAGTAGCAACCAGCAACAACCGATAACCACACCACACCACACCTCTCAGGTTCCCTAGCATTTTATATACCATCTGAAAAGTCCCCAGGATTTCAAATGTCACACAATCACAGAAACTATCTGCAGCTTGCAAAACCAAGCTCCTGCCAGAGGCCGAGGCAAACCTTAGTCAGCTGCTGTGGACAATGTGAAGCAGCCCCATATCACACACCTGGGATTAAAACAAAAATACATTCTTAAAATATTTCTCTGTTTTTAAAAAGAACCAAAGCTCCAAGATTCTTACTACAGTAGTGTATCTAGTAATTTCAGCATCTGGAGGATTGAATAAAGGGGGAATTCCTTGTTCAAGGTCAACCTCTACTACATAGTGACTTTCAGGAATCCTGAGCTACATGAGACCCTGTCTCAATACTTTTATAAGAATGTTTGTGTACGATGAGAAAAACATGCACCATACAAAATACACAAATCACTTTAAATCTTACAGACCTGAACTTAAGTACAGCAGTACATGACTGGACCAATATCTAATTTAAAAGGTTCTCATCCCTTAACAAAAAAATAGGAATAACTGTTCCCACTTTGTAGAGAGTTATTGAGGATTAGACTCCAATGATACACACAAACAAATATATACTGTAATTAATCACAATAAAAGTAATAATAATTTACTTAAATATTTAATATAGGATATTCTATTTGATTAAGTTTATAGTCACGATGATTTGACAATTTGTCAGCTTAAAATTCAGTAAGTTTTTGTGTTTTTTTGTTAACATTATCTGTCAGTAAAATCAAAGAGTTGCCTTGATTTTGTGGTGTCTTTTTTGATAATAGACTTGTTAAAGCCATGTAACAATTTCTCTGAAAATGTGATATATAAGCCTGGATGCCTTCCAACACCTCAACTTTACAGATAGAATAGCTGGCTTATATAAGCACCACTTACAAGTATTAATTACTGGAAGATTATTTGAATAGATTTTAGAGGGGTTTTGGGAGAATAGAATTTATTCTTTTTTTATTAGATAATTTTATTTATTTACACTTCAAATGTTATCCCCTTTACCGATTTCTCCCCAAGAAACACCCTATCCCATCCCTCCTCCTCCAGCTTCTATGAGGGTGTGCCGCCACCCACACATCCACTCCTGCCTCCCCACCTTCTCATTCACCTACACTGGGGCATCAAGCCTTCATGGGACCAAGGACCTCTTCTCCCATTGATGCCAACAAGGCCACTCTCTGCTACATATATGGCTGGAGCCATGGGTCCCTCCATGTGTACTCCTTGGTTTGTGGTTTAGACCCTGGGAGCTCTGACTGGTTGATATTGTTCTTCCTATGGGGTTGCAAACCCCTTCAGCTCCTTCAGCCCATTCTCTAACTCCTCCATTGAGGACCCCTAAAAGCATCACAAATAAGTAATTATTTTGAATCACCAAAAGTTCATTCCTGTTGGGTACATGACTTAGTGTACATAGACATGAAACAAATTCATAAAATCTTAGACCTTATCCAGGTGAATATTCCATTTATTTCCTCACCTCACATTTTTATTTTTGGTTATAATGTCGTTTTTTGTTCCAATTATCTAATAAAATCTTAATACTTTATGCATGGAAACATGGCCAAAAGGTACCTTACAGATGCTTTCAGATTTTATTATCAGGAAAAATTATTTTAGCACTTTTAAATACATATGGCGTTCTATCAGACATATTATGAAAATGTGACATGTGTTAGCAGAAACTGAATAAGAGGTAATATCCCGTACTAAACACAATATGTGATGAGTAAAGGAATTAAGGAGGATGACTGAACAGTAGCAACATGCTTAAAGTTCTCAAGAAAGCATGGAAAGGCAGCTTCAGTCCAAGCTCAAATGCTTCTGAATTCTAGCTAAGTACTAAAAATCTTGGTCCATGGCAACAATTTTATATTATTTCAATTAAGATATTTATTGATCATTAAACCTATGCATGAAACCATTCCGGGAACATAGAAGGACTATAAATGTTATATGTCCCACTTTGTTAAGATTTTCGCTGTAACAGAAGGATACTAAGACTTGGACCAGATGTCTGGAATAGGAGGCAAATAAAACATGCTAAGTGTGGGGGTGTTTCCACAAATTTCCAGGGGAGGAGAAAGCAGAAGATAAAAGATATATACATAATCTGTTACATAATTTTCCATTCCAAGTATTTTTTTCTACCAACCTAAAAAACAACAGATAGAGAAGATATGCTACTTCGAACATTAATTTTAGGAGTGCACTAAAGCCTGAGGGAATGTCAAGCAACATGAGACTGTACTTCTGAAAATGTTTTAACATCATTAGCCTGTGCTCTCTTGCAGCTGTCATGCTTAAAAGCATTCTTAAGATTGCTTAATAGGAGATAACCTGTTCTAAGACAGATGAGTTGCAAATGGGATTATGCCATATACTCAGGTATGAATACCTAGGTTTATAACATGCTGACACCATAGGTAGATATTCAAAAATAAGATGCAGTTATAGACAATGAGAACCAAACTGTAACTGTGCCCAAATTGCAAGCAAGTTGGATAGAAGCAAAGCCATTGTTAAGATTTCAAACTACACAATTTTATGATTTTTTAAATGCATAAAATGGAAAATCTCCAAGTTGAACATCTTTCATGGTAAAGAGAAATAATATTAAGTCTGTGAGGGACTCTGGTAAGGAATAATTCTCTTGCTTTATAACAGCTTTCAAAAAAAATAAAAGATGAGATCTGCTTGATGTACAGAGAAATGACAGACTTTTCTTTGGTCTTTGTTCTTAAAGCATTTGTTTAAAATATTTGTGTGTTTTTTGTGATTACCTCACTAAGGATGATATTTTCCAGTTCTGACCATTTGCCTAAGAATTTCGTGAATTCATTGTTTTTAATTGCAGTGTAGTATTCCATTCTGCCATCTCCTTTTAATAAGGAAGACACCCAGAAATAAGAATTGACAATCACAATCAATTCAGCAAGGTGTTTCTCCCAGTAAAAACTGTATTTTGTAAATTACAGCATTTCCTTTAAATTCCTGTTTCCCAGATGATATTTCAACTCCTGGTCTGTGACTGGATCACACTACTCTTCTTTTCTTTTTTAAATATTGAAATATATAAAAATTTAATCTACAGAAATAATATAACAATTTGGGGCAAATTGAAAACATCTAATTTAAATTAGTCTTGGCTTTTTCATTACTCCTATGTTCATATTCCAGATAATTCCTCTTTGCAAACTGCAGTCCCATGACCTACATTCTGCAGAATAATAATGATATGCTCACTGGTCTTTTTATATCTGATAGTAAGCATTAATAAAGGCATTGTGACTCTAAAGACTCTCTCCTCAATAATAAAAATATTTCAGTTGAAGAAAAAATGCTATATTCTAAATATTTGTCTTTATAACCCCAAATATAAATAAATGTAGTCCTGGCCCTTGTTACAACAGATACCCTTACAGAAAAGTATAACCAACCAAAATGCACAGTTGTGGAGGTCAGATCCAGTGGATACGGCAAAAATGAGTGAAGTTGTAAGAGCTAGAGAGTCACAAAAGTTTGCTATAAAATTGTGTCTCTTAGTAATGTCAAAAGATATATCCTCATAGTCTCTTTCATATGACTGCCCAATGAGCTGAACAAGGACAATATCAACAGACATTCCAAAGACTGTGGGGCCCCAACCCTATGAAAAGAATGACAGGAAACTAAGCAATGCACAACATGGGAGAAATAGTCTTCTCTAGGGAAGAACACACCAATTAATTATCCAAGTAATCAGTCCTGAAAATATATACACAAGTAACATTGTACATACTGAGCAGGTTATGTTTATGGATTGGGAATATATACATATAACTCAGATAGATAGATAGATAGATAGATAGATAGATAGATAGATAGATAGATGGATGGATGGATGGATGGATGGATGGGACAGAGAGAGAGAGAGAGAGAGAGAGAGAGAGAGAGAGAGAGAGATAGATAGACGGGACAGACAGACAGACAGACAGACAGACAGACAGACAGACAGACAGATAATGAAAAATAGGGCTCATGGATTTTAAAGATAGTAAGGAAGGATATATGGGAGGCTTTGGAAAGAAGAAAGTAAAAGAGAACATGATGTAATTATAATCTCAAGAACTAAAAGAAACCATTAAAATATGCAAGAATATTTAACCACTGAAACCTTTCAGGTTGTGTATAAACAAAATTAAAGTAGTTTTTCAGCTAAGAAATAGATATGAGTAAATGAAACCATTGTTAAAGTAAAAAGTTATTGCAGAAAAATAGAATTGAATTGTCTTTATGGAAGGCTTCTAAGAGGCATAAAACTGATCAGACAGACAGAGAGAGAGAGAGAGAGAGAGAGAGAGAGAGAGAGAGAGAGAGAGTGTGTGAAATTTAGGAGTACCTGATATTTCATCATTATTTGATATATCAAAGAAACTTTTAAAAAATATATCTATGCACAATTATCAAAACAAATAGTCCACAATATTAACAATATTAAGGTCATGAAAGGAAATCCACAGCTCTTACCTGCACAAAAGTACCTGAAGTATTTTGGTAATAAACAGAATAATATTGTATGATTCCATTAGGTTTAACAGGAGGAGTCCAAAAGAGAATTATTGATGAAGAACTGAGGTTCACATAATGGACATCTTTGGGAGGATCACTGGGCGCTATAAAACAAGTAATTCAGAAAGTTTTCAGTCATGGCCAAAAGTTAAGTTGAATTGTCTGAGTTTTCCAGCAGTTGATAATTTGTAAATGGGCATAATCATTTTTTTAAAACTGAGCATCAGAAGTGAAATCATACCATACACCAGGGTTTTCTTCTACTCTCTTACCGTATGATAGTTACAGAGAGTGAGTTCCTACTTGTAAAGGCTCTAAAAGATTGCCACTGCCCTTGATTTGCAGATAATATCATAGACAATTTCTCTTACAGAGCATATGACTATGAAATTCTGCTTTAATGGACTGTCTTGAAACAATAAAAGCTAAAAGCAAACAGAATGTCAATGTCATATATTTTATTTTGCTACATTTAACCTGCAGGTAAATGCTGATCATGTGTTAAGTCCTGTGCTAAGTCCATCTATGGATGCCTCCTCATAAGAACCTGTGATGTCATAAGAACTCTGTGACGTCATAAGAATCCTGTGATGTCATACACTGTTCCCATTTTAACAAATGGAAACTGGTAGCATAGACAGATTATTTCCATATCCCAGCAGCACACACATAGGAAGTCG